>BCLG01003008.1:24765-42604 GCA_001602295.1 Zoysia matrella
CCCCTTGCCGGTTTGCCGTTGACAAGATCCATAAACATCCCAATCTCCTTCTCAAAATGGTAGCCAACACCAAGGCGCTCTATGGCATCAACAGTCTTCATGCCCTGGACAAAATCTTTGTCTTCATCTACGAACTCCTGGATCATGCAGCGAACCTTCCGCACAAGCTTTTCCCACCTATTTTTGATTAGGGGCTTTGCCATTTCATTCGTTCGCGCCATAAAAGAAAACAGATCAGTTGAGAATCCATGCAGTTTGATTACGATTTTTATTAGTGTAAACATGCATGTGGCATTAATTATAAAAGTTAGTGGTGACAACAATTAAAAATAGGGTGTACACTTTCTAAAATTGGATATGAATAGTTTCTAAAATAATGGTGGCCTAATTTTGCATTTTAATATTTTAAATACACTTATGTACCAATCAAAATAACTTATTTTTGCGATATAATGCAAGCATAAAATTAAATTGGAACAAGGCAACCTATGACTTTTATTATTAGTATTGGTGTACCTTGTCCTGGCAGGGCAAAGGTTTGGGGCTGATGAAGTATTGAGTCCATGGGCTGTCTTCCACCTTCACCGAAGGCCGCTTCGGGTTTTCTTTTCCCATGGCACCTTCAGTATTCAACTGCATATAGGCATCAACTGAAGATTGGTTATTACTCGCGCTATCGAAAACTCGTAACAAGTTAAAATTCGTATACCATTGATTGGGTATATACGGAGAACATAGATAGATTTCTTAATATAGTCTACATCCTAACATCTGAATCAATTATAAAAGAAGCAAAAGAGGCCTATTGTTTAATCAATGGGTTTTGCATTGAAAGAGTGTTGACCCATTTGTTGGTTAGCGTTATACTAAATGGAGAAGGTGAAGCCAAAAGAAGATAGAGATGGGAGGATGTGCAACAAGGTATTGAATATCTCTTGGATTAAAATAATAAATTAATCGGCAAAATGCATCCACATCAGGGAAGATTCATCCATCCATATATCATGCATGGACGAAGTGATAAAAAGATTGATGTATCGAAATCACCTTGAGCTCTCTTTGTGGAGGCTGGCGATCGAGGTCCGATGGAGATGAGACGATAGGAAGCTCAAGTTTTTAGTGTGCTTGGCACTCTGAATGGAACGAGCGGCGTATAGGTGAATATATATAGAGACCGGTTACTACCAGTCCCTAAGAACGAAGTTCATTTTCCATGCATGTGGTAGAACAGCACGTCCGAGGTATCTCCCATTTTGTCGTCCTGCGATTTTGCGAACGACTTTGAGCTATGATCGAACCGAGGATTCCTACATCTGGTATCATTTGCCAAACACATGTTCTCCTGTGAGCAAATTTCTCATCAACTTGGGCACGTTGTAGTCACTGTGGGCACGAAGAAAAAAGCTGGAAAATGCAACTAAGCAAGCAGAAGACGTAAGAGTAATGCTCATCAACTGAGGATGTAATTCGTTCCTGCCTCTTTTCCGCACCCAACGACCGATCTGCATAAATGTCGTTGCTGCTTTTTCCACAATGGAGATTTTGGAATTGATTCCAACGAGTTGCTGCTTCTTGGTTTCCGCATGGTACGTACGGTCCACCAGAGCATTTCCTTCATCCACTTAGTGGAAGGCGGTTACAATTTTACAACATGCAATGTAATGTTTGGATTAAAAACGTACTCCCACCGGTTTTAAAATATCGACACAAATTAGTTTAAAATTACACTAAACGCAATAACGTTTTAAAACCGGAACTAGTATTGTTGGAATATTCGAGCTAGGTACATTGATTTCACAATTTAATTTCAAGATCCACTTCGAATGCTACAGGGTGGCTAAAATCTTTAATTTCACATAGATAGTTGAGGAAGACTTCAACCAATTTAAATATGTGAGCTAGTATTCAGTGATTAAGAAGTTGAAAAGAGGAAAAAAGAGTTGCCACAAGCGCGCCGAGCTTAGCCGTACCATGCGCGGCACATACACGAGTTACGCGTGTTTTCTCGTGTATATATGGCGTGACATGTGACTTCACGAGCATCGTATTATTGCGTTGAGTTAGTGTTTTGCTGTTTCTCAGAATTGAATCAATTTCAACTAAAATGGTGAATAAATTTGAGACATTACAAGCTATTTAAATAATTTAATACGTTATTTACTAGTAACAAACAAATTAATTAGCGGCTGTTACTCTGGTAATTGATAGCGTTTAATGTCAGTAATAATTCTGGTTCATTGCACCTTCTCTCCATACGCCTATAAAAGGGACTTTTCCACTTATTCTGAAAAAATATGAGACAACTCAATCCACTGCTATCGTTGTATAGTTTGTATTCCCTTTGCGAGTCTCTGTGCGTACAGAACTTGCGAGAGCAAGCCTCTGAAATGTCGTTTAACTGCGACACCTGCATGGGTAGGCGAGCGAAGTTTTTGGGGAGCGCACTTCTGCGCGACTGCTCGCTTGTGCTCTTGGTACAACTACTTTTAGAAAGACGTTTACAGTACTACACTGCATAAATTATTTCTGCATCAACTGATCGATGACTTCAAGCAGATCAACATGTCGACCGAGAATGGCACTGGTGGCGCTTCAAGATACATCCTGAATTTTTTTGTGTTTATTTATCGTATTCTTTCTATTTTTGTACATATTAAATAGGAGCACGAGCGCACTTTATGTCAAAATGTTGCTAATGTTTATTAATATATTTAGAATTAAAATATACCATAAAATGCCTAAATTTCTAACAAGTAAGAGATAGGATATGCTCCATCTATCCTAGTTATATAAGTCGTTTTGTCTGAGCATATGAATTTAATAGAGTGAAAAATGTGAGATGTATTGACAATGTGAGACATAGAGGTGAAGAAGTATCGAGAAGAAAGAGGTGTATTTGAAAGCACAATTTATAATTTAGGAAAACTAGAGATTCCAAATGGCCTCAAAGTTATAGCCAACATAAATCTAATGTTTTTTCTGTAAAATTGAATTGATTCTTGTGAAATTCCTACATGACTAATGAAATTCCAATGTTTCAAAGGAGCTCTTAATGTTAACTTTTTGTAAACTTCTGAGGACAGTTTGGTTTTGTTTCAAAAACTATCTTTACATGTATTTTCTATAAATGAATTACATTAACCAAAAGTGATCTATATTCTAAACTTTTTACCCATTTAAGATTCTACATGGCAGCTACAGGTTACCAATTTGGCTCTACAGGTTGAAGTCTTCGAATACACCACAAGAAACCAAAGAATTAGCTACCATGCTTTTAGTTACCAATTTGTTTCGTTACCAGATGGTTATTTTTAGTAACCAAGGTCTTGTGTTTTTGGTTACCAAATGTCTAATGAAAAAAACAGCCTGAAAATAACTATTAGCGGCTACCTTTTTTTGTTTAACCTGGTCACAAGAAAGCACGATGGGCTGTAGCCACCGAGACCCAATGACCCTTCTCTGTTCTGCCTAGACACATCGCATACTCCAACAGGTACTCCACACCCATACAGAACAACACATCGCCGAGCGGCCGCAGCTTCGCAGGGCGGCAGCTCAGGCGGGGCCACGAGGGTGGCTGCGCGGGCCAGAGCAGGTGCGGCGAGCGGGGAAGAGCGGCGCGGCGCGCCGTGCAGGCTAGATCCGTTCTCCACGGTGGGCAGAGCAGAGCAGCGTGGATCGGCAGGGTGAGCAGCGCAGAAGGTGGGTCTGAGCAGCGCGGGGCTACAGCCTGGAGCAGCATCGCGGCGAGTGGGCGAGAGTGGTGCCGGGTGACAGCCTGGAGCTGGGGTGCTGGAAAGGCAGCAGCGGTCAGCAGGAAAACAGATCAAGCACCAACTCGTTGGAGTTCCATTCTCCTCGCAGTTCTAGGTACGATTACTTCTCCTGCTTATTCCCTTGACACTTTATCATCGTAATACTCCTTCATCATTTGTATGATCTGCAAAGTGCACTTATTATATTCTATTTAACTCTATGATTTGGCATAGAAATGAAATCTGCCATTCGTGTGGAGATTCTGTTAGGTTTTTTTTATGACATTCAAATCTGTGTACAAATTCTAATTTGTGAGCACTGGTAGACCTCCCATGCCCCTAGGATTTTAAGCTTAATTCAGAGATTTGCTAATTGAATATACTAGAACTTTGGTTGTTTAGTTTATAAATTAGCTAGCTAACATAAGGGTTAATAGCAGGAGTAAAATAGAGTATGGACAAAAATTGGATGAAGTTGTTTGATAGGTTTTCAGTGGAATACAGAGCTAGGGTCGATGCATTTGTTGAGCTTGCTTACCAGCATAATGGAGGCAGTGATATGGTTGTTTTGCCTAACTTATCTTATTTGTGCCATCTAGGTAATAGACTTACACTGCCAAGGATCATCCCATGTGTCTGATTGTTTATATGCTTTAGCAATTGGTCCAAATAAGAAAGTACACAAGTATTCTGGTTGCATTGTTGGTGGAGTTAGATTTTTGATTAAGGCACGTGAAGAAGGTCGAAAAACTCAGAACAGCGGAGTATGTGTTGAGGGTGTGCATAAAGGTCAAATAATAACATGTTATGGCATCCTTACTGATATATATGTTTTGGATTATCCCAATCAAAGGCAACTTGTTTTATTCAAGTGTGAATGGTTTGATTGGGAGAGAAACAAGCTTGTGAAGATTGATAATGATTTTGTGAGTATCAATATTGGTAAAACCTGGTACAAAAATGATACATTTGTGCTAGCAGGTCAAGTTAGTCAGGTCTTTTATGTTCCTGATACTAAACTTAAGGGAAATTGGCAAGTTGTGCAGAAGGTTAATCACCGTCATCTTTTTGACCTAGAAATGTGGAATTCTATTTCTGAGACAGATTTGGTAAATTCTCCGGATCAGGATGATACATTTCAAGATGAAGAGGCTGGTACTTTGCTAATGGATGAAACATTCCAAGATATTATTTTGCACCGATATGACCTTATACCTGAAATTGTGACTGATCCAAAAGAGATAGAATCTTTAAAACAGCAGCAAATTTTTTAGAATGTCTATGACGAGACCATCGAGCTTTGATATATTTTAATATAAATTAATTAGGAATTTCTACTAGTACTATATATTAGCTTACGATGTGCTGATTTGATTATATCTCCTTTATGAGCTTATTATTTTATTCTATATTACTGATGGCACCAGGTCAGCGAGTTCGACCACCACGGTCTCAAGGCCAGTCTAGTGCAACACCCCACCTCCTCAATATCCACTGTACCCAAGACGAATGTGAGGGGTGTCTAAAAAGCAAAGGGTCTTGACCGCTTGATCAAGAAAGCAGAACATCCTCTGGACTTAAATATATCAGAAGAAAAAAGGCCAGTTGGGGAAAATAATGAGCTACTTTCAAGGGAGATCGGATTCATCACTCGATATCATGCACCTATTTGTTACACTGGTTGGTCAAATCTTGTCGAGGCTGATAAGCTACCCCTTTATGAACAGCTAAAGGTATAGCAATCAACCTTAATTTCTTGCTGTAAACAAATTCAGATTTCCTGTTCTGCAGTTTAAATTCAATTTATATTCAGTTTTCTTATTATAGTGGCAGCTTAATTGTTACAAATTCAGACCATCAGCAAAATGTTATAGTGGTAGCTTGAATTAAGTTTTCTTGTTCAATAGATTAAATTCAGGTCATTTTAAATTCGTTTCCTGTTCTGCAGCTTAAAGTTGTAACTGATTACAAATTCAGACCATCAGCAAAATATTATAGTGGTAGCCTAAATTCAGTTTTCTTGTTCTATAGATTTAATTTAGATCTTTTCAAATTAGTTTGTTCTGCAGCTTAAAATCAACCTCGATTTTACTCAAGATCGAGTCAAAACATGTGTGGAGCTGTTGTTTTCTTCATGTTATAAAAGCTTTCGCCACAGATGTTATGATCACTACTTGTTACATGGAGGAGGTGATAATGGAAAACGAAATCCCTACAAGCCCCCTTGCTGATCGAGTTGATGATTGGATTTGGCTCTGTGATCATTTTGAGACAAATGAGTTTAAGGTACTAATTCCTCTCTGTTTTATGGCTATCAGAACTGAAACTCTGTTCGCCTGTTTTAAGAATTATACTGATATGATGTTTCGCTGTTCATGGAGAGACAGTTCTTAACAATATTGAGATGTTGTTTCACTAGTTTGTTAATGCTAAACTAAATCATCGTTGTTTTCCGTCAGAAATGTGCTAGGTCCAATGGTCTACCGGCAGAAATCTGCTGGGTTCACTGGTTCATGTATAGAAAGTTCTTAACATTTTTTATTTGTATTGTTGCTGTCATGTTCTCTAATTTTGTTAGACTACCTGATTACCAATTATCAGTCATTGCTTATAATATACATGTCATGTTCTATCTAATGATAAAAAAATAGCCATTATTACTTACTCATATGCTAATCATTGCAGAAGCGGCCATTGATAGCAAAAAATAACAGATCAAGGCTACCCTATGTTCATAGGAAAGGAACAAAGTCTTTTGTGGCTCTACACCATGAACTGGTTCGTCACCTAAACTATTCTTTGTAATTATATTGCTATGTATAGCTTATAACAGTTTGTTCCTAGTATTTACAATTCTGAGAAACATTACTAGCATGTTATGAGAAATATCTCAGGCCAAATCAGATGCTCTTGGGTTGATTGTTTGACAGGGTTGTGGTGAAATTGAATTGTATAAAGAATGTTATACTGGCAAAAATGGATGGGCATCAACAACTGTTAGGGAGAATCATGAAAGTTTTATTGTGATTGATATACCACCTGACATATGTCCATATATTACATAGTAAAAAGTAACTTTTAACCTTTTATTTGAATGAAGCAACAAATGGGAGATGCAACAACAAGTACAAGAGGGTGAGGCACCTTTGAATGAGGCACAAATCTGTGAAGCTGTCCTTGGTAAGGCATATGGATACATTAGGGGTCGTGGCCATGGTCCAAAACCTAATAGGAGATCCTCCTCAAGCTCCTCAAGTGCTAACCAACTAAGGATGGAAGAGGAACTGGCTGCTACCAAATATACCCAGCAAGCAACAATTGAGTCTCAACAAGCAACTATTGAGTCCCAGCAAGCTCAAATTGATCATCAAAGTCGGAGAATTGATTGGTTGAGCAATGTCATGTGCAAATTGGCAGGAGTTACACCTCCTACACATAACTTTGATGTAGCAGGAACACGCTGTAGAGACACTCATACAAGCTCTTCTGATGGACAAGGTAACTAGACTTTGGTGCATGCTTACTAGTTGTTAAATAGAGGCCTTGCATCACAATGTAACAGTGACAAAATAAAGGATAATGAGTTCAGGTTATTATTTATTTTCTTGCAGGCTCTCTTGTGTCTGATGGGATGGGATCTCCAAGTGGTGAAGCAAGAATGAGGTACATCCACGGTAATAAAGCTATGTCTTCTAAAATATATTTTCTCTGCCTTGTGTTGTCTGATGGTGTGTGCTTATCAGTAGCAGTCAGTGCCAATACGATTGTCCATCCTAGAGAAGTTATATGAGCAGATTCATTTTAACCATTTGAACAATATTGTAACGCATCTTACCCTGCTTTGCAATGGACATTCACATTACCATGTGCATTGTTAAGGAAACTGCTACATTGCATCTTATTTTCGCATCACTTAATTTTCAAACTGGCGTTTTGATGGTAGGAAATTCCCCTGTAAATGCAGTTCCTTTGGTTGGTCCTGCGAATTTTTATAATCACAAGAAACTTTCTTTTATGAACCAGGCAAGAAAAACAAACATTGACAGAGGGGATGACAAGCAGCACAAGCTTCAGGTGTCCTTGAACCACTAGCATCCAGAGTTGGCACATGTTGGCAATCCAAGTGCAATTCTTCAATTATATCTTGTGGGAGCATTCCTCGCTGTCCACCACCATGTCTTTTACGGATGATAAAAAACATATTGTAAGGAATAAGTTCTTCATTTAAAAGATTGTGTTGTCCATCCAAGAAACCTTTTAGTGCACATAATGGGTATTTTGTTTTGATGCCTGTTGTTAACTAATAGTGTATGTATGACAATATCCATGTAGTCACCAATATCATGCTTTGTTGATGAAATTCTGTAGTAACTAATATATGCTTGGTAACTAAAACCGTTCACCTATTGTAACCAAGGATAAGATGGTGACTATTGATGGGGGATTTAGTCACCAACATAATACATGTTGGTGACAAAAAAGTTGTAGTGGCAGGGCTGTTGTCACCACAATGAGACCAAGATTTGTTGGTTTCTAATTACTATTAGCAACCAATTTGAATTTTTTTTAGTGACCAATGTCCTTGGTGGCTAAAAGCCATTTTTCCTGTAGTGATACATCGATGGAAGGTTAATAACCTGACCGCTCTATGTTCTGGCACCTCATTAGCACCCTTAGTGAATTACAACAAAAATACACAAAATAAACAGGCCAAGAATGACAAGGGCCATATGATAAATTACATAGTACACACCGCAATGATGCGATGGATTTTCTAGTTATTACTTTCTCTGGTTCTAAATTATTGACTTTTAACATTAACTTTAACCATTCGTCTTATTCAAAAAGTTCGTTTCAATGGGTAAATTTATTAGTCGTGATATAAATTTCACTAATGATAAACTAATAATCGCAAAATTTTGTACATTTGAACAAATTTTTTTTAATAAAACAAATGGTCATAAGTTGATGTTAGAAGTCAACGATATCAATATTTTAAAGCTGAATGTAGTACAAAGTTTCAACAATAATGCTGATGATTCAGGGAAACAATATCAGCAGACATCACAATCATGAATATTCTGGATTGAATCTCCGTGAATTTAGGGCATGCACTGCAAACAAGACGTACGAGGACTGGAAACTAAAATATGTGGAAGTCAAAGTCCACGATCACATGGGTAGACGTCAACCACTAGAAAGCAACGTAATGCTCTGATCGAAGTCTAGCTGGACTGGGACAGGCGATTTTAATTGAAACCCATGTTACATATAAACTGCAGCAACGAATCAGATGTAGCTCGCTAGTGCATATTTTTACAGTGGAGACGGTGAATTCCTTGTATCTCCCATCGCTTTCAATCTCTCTCTTTATAGAAGGAAGAGAGAATTAGTCTACATGTTTGCTGTGAAAATTCTTCAACCACCAGGTGGAATTTTTCCCATCGTGGAAATTTTCACATTTGAATTCGTGACCTTTTCACTATTTTATTCTCTAAGTCAACTTTTGCACTATGACAGTGAAATCGAGGCTATTTTCTTCTCGATACAATAAACTACTTCCCTACAGCTAGCTAAGATATTTTTCAAGCGTTAAAGGCTACCGTTCATAAGAACGTGCTCAAATTCACGAGAGAAATCTGCTAACAGGAGAACACGTGGAGTCATTGATTTCTACTGTATCGACTAACGTCGGACTCAATGTAGCACACTTTAGAAATGTGTTCTCAGTTTTTTTTTTTAAGCTTAGTCCTAATGCCCGTGCTAACACTACAGTCTAGACAAAAAAAATATTAATTCAGAAATATTTATATTTCGTTCATTCAAAAAGATAAATTACAATATATGTTGCAATAAGATTTGTAATTTTGAGATGGAAGAAAAAAAAAATAAAGCCTGAAGCATACAACTAATTATTCTTGTTTTATATAAGCATCGTAAAATATATATCACCTAGAACTACCTACAATCTGGCATGCTTTACAAACTCTTGTACAAACACACTCTTTCCATTCATTAAACATATGAATTACAAAACAACAGGAAATAAGCTTAGGGTCATCATAGAATGACATGACCTGTCTAAAGTGTGACATTGGAGTCACTACACACGCAAGGAAATTTTTGGCCTGAACTCTAAGCCAATCAACAGCAGGCGGGGTCTAGGTGTGCCGCCTCAGTTGAATACACAACCAAGCTGACAAAAAAAGAAAAACACAGCACACATCGGTAGCTCACAAATGACAACTCATTGAATAGTCGCCGCTCCTGGATAGGTGATTAATCTCAATCCTTTCTTTTACCAGACATTGGCTCCACCTTATTTTCTGCTATCCTCTAATGAACCCCGTTAGATGTCTTAGTTGAAGGCGCCGCATCCATGACAACTCCATTAACTGCAGAACCTTGATCAGGTTCTTTGTCAGTCCTCATACAACCAATACAAAGCCATATCCTAATTTTCTTGTCACCAGACTTCTCTTTCAATGGCACATTCAAAATCCATGTTATAACTCATGCAACAAATATCACATGAGCAACAGAGAGTCATATCTCAAAATACTTGAAAACCTTTCATACATAAAAATCTGAAGGATAAGGGGGTGGCATCATAAGCAATGTTTTTTTTTTCCTTTATTGAAGGAGTATTTGCCCTGCACAATTGTAACTAGTTCAGTAAATTAGTACTTAATGAGAAAATAAATGATTTACTAGATGAAAGAGGTTGCAAAAGGATAAAGTATTTTATATTTTTAGTTTCAACCACTATAGTAAACCTACATGACCAGGATGTAGATTTGTGTAAACCTAATATATGGGGACTGATAATCTCCTTTGATTTTCAAGATCGGGGAACGCCCGTGCACCTTCCAGGAAGGAATATGAGAAAAACAGAGAGGAAGAAACACTAGTTTACCCAGGTTCGAGCCACCTGGAGACTAATGGCTCTATGCACTACCTTGTATGTTATATATGTTTTTCTAGAAAATGGAAAATAATCCGGCTTGCTTCAGAGAAGCTACAGCCCCTTATTACATCTCTATGCAGCACTCAGCAGAGCACTAAAATTCAAGGAAAGAAAAGAGTAGGACACCAAGAAAGTTGAGTCTACTAGAGGACATTAATTAAACACCAATTCTAGTTCTATGATTCCATCCATTTGTAGCAAAGATTTGCCTCACAACCTCCTCCATTTTACGACAAGCTTCTTGATTTCCTTCTTGTCTTCATCATGCTTTTCCAGTTGACTCCAAAACCTGAGGCAATACATTCCTCTGTGGAAAACCTGAATAAAGGATATTGATGCCACTTTATTAAAAACTAACGCGAGTGTCTGCGCTACGCTACTGGCAGGGCAACATGATACAATTTTTCTTTGATTCGGGAAAGTAACATGACACATTCTCACTTCGCTTGGGACAAAAAACATGATACAATTCCTATGATATAAATATGACAACATGTATTAATACAAACTGAGCTATAGAAAAACAAATTTACACAATAATAATTACTCCAATTTAACCTTTGCATGATGCCTTTTTGACATGAACGAGACCAAAACTAATCCCAACTTAATAAATAAAAGAGTTAGTTTACATCACAGTGCCTCGCTTCCTGCTCATATCTATGCAGATTCGGATGATGCAATGAGGTGGCAAGAAAGTAACATATGGTGTTTAAACAGGTTAAGAAAAGAAAAGTATTGTAACAACATGTATCTCTTATTTTCTCTCTCACGATAAAGATTTTAGTTGAAGTGTGACAACGTAGAGATAGAGGGATGGCAGCAGTTTGAGTCGCTGCTACTGATGTTGGAGTCGTCGCTTAGCGCTGCGCAAAGTTTAGGGGTCCTCGACACAGACGGCAACGTGCCAAGGCTGTGGGTGTTGGAGTCGCTGTGCGAATGTGCGGGGGTGTGTAGGGGTCTAATAGAAAACAAATTTCAAAACGAATGAAGATGTATCTCTTATCTTTTCCATTAGAGATAGAATTTAAAAGATAAAATTTGTGACACAAAAAATAAAGATAGAATTTGTCACACCAAAAAAGTGGGATAGATGACGTCTACAAACTTTTATATAAAGAGAGACAAGATCATTTCTACTTAGCCATAAAGCCCAATATAAAGCAGATGCACCAACTAGCAGTTTTTTATTGAGTTTAGCTCTTATGAACCTTTGTGCCGACCTCGAATAATAATACGTCAACAACTCTATTATTGTTGTGAAACAACCAGAATTAGTCTATAAATGTTTGGTCTAGACGTTTCTTTTTCAAAAACATAGTTCCATTTGTAATAACAGGCTGAAGCTTCTCATGAAGCAAAAGCCAGCACCTTTGCCATTATCTAAAAAAGAATTTTCCCATCGTGGAAAATATCCACATTCGAATTCATGGCTTTTGATATATTTTATTCTCTAAGTTGAATTTAGCTCTACGACCCTGAAATTGAGGATATGTTCTTCTTGATACAATAAACTAACTGCCTACAACTAAGATATTTTCCAAGATTTGCTGTAGGATTGTGGACTATGTCTATCATCAAATATTCATAGCTTTGTACTAGTGTTCAGCGGATATTAACTTTTAGATCTCCAGAAAACAGACATTGACTTCATAATGTCCCACGCATAACTTAAAGACGAAGTATGGAACCAGTCCAAAGACACTGATATATTACAAGATCATAATCACTACCACAAAAAGGGTCATCAGAGACGGGTGTTTTTTCTCATTAGCGACGGGGTCACGGCCGTCGCTAAATTTACGTCACTGATGTGAAGTCATTAGGGACGGGTAAAAGCCGTCACTAATGTAACTCATTAATGACATGTATTCAAAAGCCCATCGCTGATTATGGACTCATTAGTGACGTGGATTTGAAATGCCTGTCTTTGATGTGGACTCATTAGTGACGCGGATTTGAAAAGCCCGTCTCTAATGGGAACAAATCAGTGACACAGACTGAAAAGCCCGTCTCTAATGTGGACTCATCAGTGACACAGGCTGAAAAAGCACGTCTCTGATATCGACATACTAGTGACGCGGATTCAAAAGACTGTCTCTAATAATAAATATGAAAATTAAAAAAATATATTCACCATTAAATACTGTAATTTGTTACATGATTTATAATTACACTATAAAGAAAGATTTACAGTCAGAAGCTGTTACATCAGTCAAGTAGCCATTATTATATACTCTAGGAGCTGTCAGAAGCTGTTATAGCCTTATAGGAATGCAGCTTCCATAAACATCAGAAAAGAAGCATCGAATCCAATGCCACTAATCCAAGTTACCTAGCATGTTACGATGGACATGCTGATCTGATTCTTCTTGGCTCTTGTTTCGGTCCCGAAAGTCTCCTCTGATTTCTCCAATTTAGGACGCCACTAGTAGAAAGACATACCAGAATAGTCATACCTGAAATAACAATGCTGGTCATGCTTTTGCAGATTATTACAATGCTTTGCACTGGCTCATATGATTCTGGTCATACCAGAATAGTTAGAAATAATGTACTAGCATTAGCCGTTAATGACAGTACCATCGAACTTACAAATTCCTGCTACAAATTTCAAAACAACCAGCAGCCTTCGCATATACTCTTTCAAAATTTGTGGGACATAAAAACACTCAAATGAAACAAAAGTAGTTGTAAAATAAAACAGAGCTTATACCAACGCAATGGCTCATATGATTCTATCTCTTTAAGCATTGCTGCCACATGAGTATAAGAGTAACTATCGGACACCGAATAAGAGGCAGAAATTTCCTAAACAAAACAGATAGAAAATCTCTAGAAGACAAGTGGTACCTTGGGTCGTACATAAACTGGTTGACCGTATAGATGCTTAATATTTTACTGTTATCATGCCGAGAGCATTGCAGCTGGGACTTATGTCGCCCCTTACTCCGCATTTCACCTGACATGAATTTGAATTTGAAGCACTTTAGTAATCAACTCTCTATCTCATCTACTTTACTAAAGATTTGTTTTTTTGAAACGGTACTGAAGATTTCTTAGAACAAGAATATAGTGAAGTGGCACTTACAAACAATGTTCTGCGGAATTCTGGCCGGATATCTGGTAGTGCTAGTCAGGAACAAAAATACCATATAACAGGGCCATGTATGCGATTTCCACAACAGAGCACACAAACCTGTAAGAACAAAAGCAAAGGATAACGTCAGAAACATAACGAAACAGTATTGAAATTTTTTTTGCCAAGTCCAACTGCTCCCTATAGCTTCTGCACTTTTCTTTTCTCTATCAAGGAACATTTAGAATTGTATGCAAGCTCAAAGCTACGAGTGTACCATTTATCTAGCTTACAGTATCATCAGTCTTTTACAGTATCATGTAGAATTGCACGTGTAGTTAAGCTGACTGAGAATATTAACAAATCAGACATAAACAAGGCAATCAGCAAAGCAATTACTAAGGCACGGACCAGTGATGAAGAAGGGGATGTTGCCGGTGACTAGGTCGAAATCCAGGCTTTGGAGGGTGTTAGACACCAAAAAAATGACATCACTGGAGTGTCCGGTACAATGCCGGAGTCTCCGGCAAACCCTCTCGGGTTTGGGCACTTCGCCCACCGTTGTCCGGCACTGTGCTGGACTGTCTGCTAAGCCCTCTCAAATTTCGGCACTTGACCCACCAGAGTGTCCGTCACAGTGCCAGACTGTTCGGTAAGCCCTCTTGGATTCGGTGTTTTGTACACCGGAGTGTCCGGCAGGCTCTCTCGAGTTCCTCGGATTTACACGACGGATCCTCCGGCGTTATACCGGAGACTCCGATCATCAGAGTGTCCGGCACTTTACCGAAGACCCCAGTGATGTCGATTTAGAAAAGTTTTCAGCAGATCAATTTCAAATTATTTCCTAACTTGAAGTATCCGTTGCCCTGCGGGATAAGACCATCCCACCTTTATAAAACAGAGGCCCATGGTCAGTTGAGGAGTATCTCAATCGATCAAATCATTTGTCTCTACATTTTGCACTTCTCTAACCCTAATCCCCTCACTCAACTCCCATTTTGCTGTTCTTCCTTCGTCTCGGCAACGACCGAAGGCGATTCGACTGGCCTGACCGAGCACGGAAACCCTAAGAAGATCCTCCTCCGACGGGGTCCTCCGGAGGCGGGGTTGTCTAGGTGCTGTCCCAAACTCGGCGTTAAAAAAACGCCGACGTTCTCGCACACGGACGTACGAGCGGTGTGTTGACTCGGACCCGATTTCGGCGTCAACACACTTTTTGGTGACTCCGTTAGGGACGAGTAATTCCGGTTGCACAAACCGAATCGTCGTTTCCACTATGACCTTCGAAATCTCCACGACGAACATCGTCATGCTATTCTTGAAGTAGTTGCCCGAGGAGGCGCGCAAGGCGCGAGAGGAGCGGGAGCTGCAGGAGTGCTTGGCGTGTTTCAAGAAGGACCGCCAAGGCACAATCTCACAAGTAAAGGAGCCAATTCTTCCGGCCGTCAACGAGGACATGGCCATAGGTGCCGCCAATGTAAGGATATCTTCGCGCCCTTCCGTTACTTTTGAGGACCTTTTGTATAACTTTGCCAATATAAAAAAAGTCTTAACAAATGATATGCAATACATGATCCAAGAAAACTTGTCTAAGTCTAAAAATGTTAGTATTGCATCATCGTCTCATGTTGCACATGTAGGTCCTACTACTAGTGCATCGGTGCCTACTGCGTCAAGTGTAGAACAAACTCCGTATGGCATGTCGTTGAACTCATTTAGTGGACAATATAGTTTTCCCTCTTATGTGCATACTAACACTTTGGTAGTGTCTCCCGCTAGCGTAGAGCCAATTACTAGCATTTTCAATTTGGCTACAAACTGATTGAATGAATTGGCTACGTTTGTTTCTCCTTACCGTACCGTTGCATATAGCACACCACCTATGCCACCAAGCGGGACAAAAATCCCTCATGGCCCTGTCCCTAGTGAAATATTTAGCGCCATAAAAATAAGCCTACCCCCTTCACCACCGGTTGCATCCACTAGGCCACCCATTGCCAACATAGAGGAGTGTATGGCGCCCATTAAAGAGCATTTAAACAAACAATTTCACGAAATGCTTGAGACCTCTAAAGGGAGAGACCGAATTTATCAAAAGCTATACTCCGCGTATTTTGATTCGGTCTCATATCCCGTTGGATGGCGTGTTCTCGACTTCGTCAAATTCAATGACGAAGATGGCAAAACCACTTGGGAACACGTTAGTCAATACGTGGCGCAACTAGGAGAAACGGGTTTTAGTGAAGCTTTAAAAGTGCGGTTGTTTTCTTTATCACTAACCGGAACCGCTTTCTCTTGGTTTTTATCATTGTCTTCGGGTTCTATTTACACTTGGGAGTTGTTAGAGCGAAAGTTCCATGATCATTTTTATTCTAGGGGCAACGAATTAAAGTTGTCACATTTGACATTGGTTCGGCAAGGGAAAGACGAACCCGTCGTTGATTATCTTCGATGGTTTAGAGATGTTAAGAGCCGATGCTTTAATTTAACAATTTATGAAAAAGATTTAGCTGGCCTAGGTTTTAATGGTTTGCGGTCACATCTTAGGGAAAAGATAGAGGGCTACGATTTTCTTACACTCACTCACTTGCAACAAAGAGCTTTGGCTCAAGAAAGCCGAAGCAAAGAAATAAAACATGACTACAAGACCCGTCATACCGTGCTTGTCGTGGAATGTGATTCGGATAGCTTCGATGATGATTCCAATGACATCGTAGCTGTCGAGTTTGTTTGGCCCTCTAAGGCTAAATCATTTCTTGTGATTCGCTCAAACCGGTTCATAAGAATCAGAAAAACGATGTGAAATACACCTTTGATGTAGCCAAATGGATATAATATTTGATGAGCTGCACAAAGATGGATACATTAAGATCGCATATAATTTACCTTCGGTGGATGAGATTAAGCATAGGGCATATTGTAAATTGCATAACTCTTATTCTCATGCTATTAATGATTGCAATATTTTATGTCGATAGGTCCAATTGATCTTTAATGAGGGACGATTGAGTTTTAAGGAAATGCCGATCGACAAACACCCCTTCCCCGTCAACACTCTAGAGCTCAACCCCAAGGTGTTGATTCGGCCTCATCAAGCCGATACCACCAAGGGAAAAAACGTGATCCTCGAGGAGGAGATGCCTATTTCTTGGAGTGAGAAAGGGGCTTCTAGGAATGTGGTGCTCCAGAAGTCCTCGATGTTCAAGAGTCTCTTAAGGTCACCATCCCAAGCTCTAGACCCGAGGGGCAAGTTCCACGGCCCAAGATGATAAAGACAAAGAATCCGGAGGTGGGTAAGTGGAAGGTAAACCAAAGTAAAGCCACGGATCGGATGATGGGGTCCAAAAGTGCCTTCGACCGCCTCATGGCTAAATACAAGAATCAAAAGATTGATTTGAATAATCGATCTATGAAGCGACCAAAGTCACCACCTAAGGGAGGTGTAACATCCCGAATTTTCGAGTTAATAAAGTGGCAATTTCCCCAATTTTCGTTCCAATTAAATTGTCTGTTCCAATATTTCGTTCTGTTCAAAATTCTTTCGTATCGAATTTCGTTTCGTCCAAATCCGAAATCCGTTCGTCTAAATTGATTCGGTGCCGAAATAATTTAGTCCGCGTAATTTTTACGCTTGACTAAAATTATTTCTCGAAAATTTCCCAAATTAATTTTCGGGTCTCTAAATATTTCTCCTAATTAATTTCTGCAGCCTTCCTAATTGTTTCACGTTTTTCAATTAAATTCTAGATTTATTTCTAACCCTACCCATTTTAACCCCTACCTATAAATACCCTCTAACCCTAATCCCCATTCCCATCCTCATTTCTCCAGAAAATTCTCAACCGTCTCCTCCCGCGCCGCCTCTCCTCGTTTTGCTCGCCGTCCCCGTCGCGGTTTTTGCTCTGCTCTGTGCCGTCCCTGCCGCGCGAGCCACCCTCGATCCCGTCGCCGCTGCAGACTCCCGCATCGCCTCGTCCCTCGCGCCGACGTTTTTCGCCGCACTGAGCCGAACTCCGAGCCGCGTCAGCCGCGTCGTTT
>BCLG01003009.1:0-59541 GCA_001602295.1 Zoysia matrella
TAAATCAAATTATAACAAAATATATAAATCTATTAACTTTTTTGAATAAAACAAATGGGTCAAAATTGATATTTAAAGTCAACGATGGTATCAATTTAAGAATGAAGAGAGTATCAAATACTCCCTCCATTCTTTAATTGTTGTCATCATTTATTTCTAACATTAACTTTGACCATTTGTCCAACAAGTTAGTTTTAGATGATGTTGATTCAACATTTTGAATTTTCATCATATCAATCTAAGCAGTAGGGAAGAACTAACTTAGAAAGCAATGTTTTTATTGCTACTAAGTCAATTAAATTTAAGTCATTGTGTCAGTATTTTGCTTAGATGTAGCTGGTGATGATGTCAGACATATTTTATTTATTGTACTGATTTTTACCTATATCTTATATTGCTTATATTTTTAGATTCTGTTTAGGTACAATATTGCTATCAAGTGTCGAACCATTACATCAACTACTTATGGTTATTCATTCGACAGTGAGTGGTTTCCATACATTCCTGTCTTACTGATATTTGCATCAAAACAGTGGCAGACAAGGCTTGGTAAAGGAGTTTAGCTTGAAGAACATATGGAGGAGCCCAAATGGCACAATTAGAAACATTCTTAATGGTAAGGCTCTGCTGTTACTTAAGTACGCTGTCTTATGGATCCTCACATTTCTGTTCCTGTTCTCACTTTCTTCAGGCACCATGTTCAGAGAAGCAATCATCTGATGTCCCAAGTCTTGTTCTAAGTATTCAGTGAAGAGTGAAGAAGTGTTTTTTTTTATTATTAGTCTTGTATTTTAATCATTTGTTGTCAAATTCATGTGGATGAAGCCCATTTGCATTGGAAGGCACGCATTCAGTGATCTGTACATGGCAGTGGATTCAGGTGGACGAAGCTCATTTGCATTGGAAGGCATGCATTCGGTGATCAGTGCTTTCGATGTTTGTGACTGTTTGTTAGCCTCCCCAATGTTTATGAAGTTAACTGCTATGTTCGAGTGCTAGAAATTCACAAAAAGTGCCACTTGCTCAATATCATGTATCAAAGTTGTGGCGATTGCTTATTGTTGTAAAGTTGAATACACCAATGGTTTACTATCAATTGGTTACTAATACTTAACATGTAGTCACCAAGGAAGGGTTGGTAGCTAATGGTGGAAGTTTTAGTCACCAAGGTTTCAAAATTGGTGCCAAATATCTGCAGCAACAAGGCTATGGCCACCACAATGTCACCAAGGTAATTTGGTGACTACATGTCAATAGTGACCAATTAGAGACTTTTAGTTACCAAGTACCTTTGTCACTAAAAATCAGTTTTCTTGTAGTGATGGATCGCAGAACATACAGGGCTTCTCAAATTCGAAGATAACAAAGCTTGTTTGGAGCAGTGCTCCTAAAACAGAATCTAGTTTTAGATTCGCCTCACGCCATTCAGGCCAGGATCTGTTCGTTCGCGTTTAAATCTTAGAGAAAATTCCTTATTTTCACCATTGAAAGATAGCAAAACGCCTTATAAGCCATCGAGAAAATTAATATTCCTTATCTGCCATTGGTTTTGAATTTCATCCTCCTTTGCCATTATTCACTTTATGTAGTTATCTATTATGTCTGAAATGTGTTTTTTTGACATTATCTCTTGTTTATAAATATTTATTTCATATAATTAATATTTCTTAGTTATACATATTCATAATTTTTTTATTACATCATACTTGTGTATTAACATTGTATTATATTCATGATTATAATGGTATGAATCAAGTAGTCACTTGAATATCTATATATAAAAGAAAATCTAGGCAAAAAAATGTGAAATTTCTCATTTTTCAACTCAGTTTAATAGTAGCTAATTCACAATAGTGGCACGTAAGGAATCAAATTCAAATCTAATGGTAGGTAAGGAACTTTGAAATTTTCAATGGCTTAAAAAACAAAAGTCACTTTTCCAATGGTAAATAAGGAATTGACTCTAAATCTTACCACATTATAAATTTGGTGTGCCATATTTTTCTACTCGCTCCATTCCAAAATATTTACCATTGACCATTCGTTTTATTTCAAAAAATTTGTGAAGATATTATTTATTTTATTGTGAAATGATTCATTATTAGAAGTACTTTAAGCTTAATTTATTTTTTTTATATTTTTGTAAATTTTTTAAGTAAGATGAATGGTCGAATGTTAATTTTAAAAAGTAAAAAATGTCACTTATTTTTTGATGGAAGGAGTAGTTATCATTTAGATCACTATCATATGTATGGTGTGCCACACTCACACAATAGCAAATTACTAGTTTAGTTTTCACCAAAACTTATCAAAATTTTAGTGTTAATGCTGAACTTATGGTGGGGTGCGCTTCGGTAATCAACCAAACCTGCCCTTCGGCGCATAGAACATTATTACTGGCAACAACAGAAAAAGATGATTGACAATAACTTTACTGTTGATAAATATTGCAGTCATGTGCTACATGTGCACATAATTTTAATATGAATTAACCCAGATTTTAGAAGCTTTCTTGGAGCACCACCTTCTACTTGTGCCTTGCTCCACTTTTTTTTTTCTTGAAAAATGTACTCCTATCTTTTTTAAATTGATGTCGCTGTTGATTTCTAACATCAACTTTGACCATTCGTCTTATTCAAAAAATTAGTGATTCAAATAACTCTAATAATAAATCAAATCATAAAAAATTACTCTATATGACTTTTAGGTGTACATACATATATATTCACAAATTCAGCCCACTACAACAAATGACTAAAAAAAGACCCAAATCCAAACTTATGTTTCCTGGTGGCCCACGGACCCCCCTCCTTCCCCCATGTCTTTGCTAGGTCCCAATCTTGTCAGGCACGCGCCGATGGGAGCAAGGCTGTTAGCCCAACCGAAGTTTCAATTTTGTTGCTAATCTTCTTTGGACTCTTTGTTAGGTCAACTTCTTCCATGGGGCTAGGTTGTTAATGTTACTTAAATTCATTCTAATGGTTCTAAATTAAAATGATACTTCATCACATATTTGTGTAATTACTTGATATTAATTCTAGATCAAAAAAACAATGGTTCTACATTGAGATATTAATTTCCTTTCCTTAGTTCCATAATAAATTACAATTTTACTTTTAGTTTCTTATAAAGTTTTGATTTTTCTTTGAAATAATTATTTTATCTCTATTTATCTTTTAGAAAATTTTATTGTAATATTTTTTATTAGTTATTGGGAACCAGAAATAAATGTTATTGTTTAAGTGTTTTTCGTTTACCTCTTGTAAGCTTCATGACCTTTGAAGTCTCCTAAAAAGTATGAATTGATTTTGGTGATTGAATGAACACCATAGTTAACGGTTGTGATTGTAAGTACCACCTCACTATTTCTACTACGTCATGGTGGGCTTCCTCGATGGATGACAAGGACAATGAAAAGGATTCTGAGATTCGGTGGACTAAGGCTAAAGACTAGCTAAGGAGTCCATAGAATCGCCGGTAATATTAAGGGGGTCAAGTCATTCATTCCCAGGTCATACAAGTGTTAGAGGTATGAATTCTCTAAGTTACCTCAGAAAGAACTGAAAATGGCAGAGGAAGCGAAGCAAGCGAAGCCGAAGTCAAGTCAAAGGGAGTTGCAGAAGTGTCACTGGAAGTCCGATGAGCCGGAAGAAGCCGGTCCAAATGGAGGTGCTCTCTGGAGTCGAGGAGAAGAAGTCACTGGAGAGTCCGGTGGGCCAATGACTAGACAGTCTGGTGAGCCTAAAAATGAAGTCTAGAAGAGGTGTATCTGAAAGTCCAAAAGTGAGAGTCACCGAACAGTTCGATGGATTCTAGATGTGGTGTTTCCTTGATCTGCTGACAGATGGATTCACCGAACAGTCCGGTGTTGCGCTGGACAGTCCGACGGGAGCAGTCCGGTGACTAAAAAAAGCAATCAGCTTTATGACATCATGTTTCAATTGTTGTTTTTAGGCTTGGTGCTTATTTAAATTGTGGAGGGAGACATTTTTCTATGGACCTGAGGTCTGAATTGCTGGAGTAAACTTGTGAGAGGTCAAGAGACACCAAGAAGAGACCACAACACAAGATTGGAGATCTTTGGTGCTAGTAGGTGAATGATAGGAGTATTCATACACTTCTAGATTCCGATGGGAGTGGTCCAACGAGGATTAGGGGAAGGCGCCAACCTTTCGAGACCTCTGAAAAAATCACAAAGGCCAAAAATGCCATCTTTGTGTGCATTTCTAAAAATGTTTTTTCTAGGATCAATGCATCTTGCACCGCTCATGAAATTTGGTCACAATTAATTGAAAAATATCTATGAAGTCTCTAGCGAGGCTAAGGAAGAACGTTACTATGTTCTCAAGAACAAATATGATTCTATCACTGTGTTGCCTCATGAAAAACCTAATGATGTTTATTCTTGTTTGCATGCAGTGGTAGAAGAGATCAATGCCTTAGGCCTCAAGAGCAAAATTGATGACATTGAGATCATGAGGAAGTTGTTGAGGATGTTGCCGCCAAACTACAATTCTACCATCACATGTCTCTTTGAAGCCAAGTTGGCGAACCGCTTTGTGGATGTAATGCTCGGGAATCTTGCTCTACAAGTTGAAAAATCTCGAAATGGTAAGAGCAAAAAGAAAAATAAGAAGGTGGAGGATGATGAGAATGACAATGAGGACCTTGCGCTTTTAACGAAGAAGCTATTTCACAAGGGAAGACCCTCATCCTCAAAGTACAATCTCAGATGCTTCAATTGTGGTAAGAAAGGCCATTTTATGAAGGAGTGCCCCAAGCCCAAGAAAGAAAGCAAGAAGCAAGCTTCAAGTGAGAGCGATGATGATGAACAAGCCACAAAGAAGAAATTCAAGAAGTTCTTTGTCAAGGAGAAAAGCAAGAGAAAGGAGAAGAGGAAGTCTCCGCATAAGGCCTATATTTTTGGTGAGTGGCCCACCGATGATGATTTGGACTCTTCTTCCTCAATCGAAGATGAAGAGCTTGCAAGCATTGCTATGACAAGCTCCACCAATGAGCTACAACCACCACCTCTATATTTGATGGCCCGAAGTTGTGAGGGTTACGTGGATGAAGATGATGATCTTTAAGAAGAAGAGGATTATGATGATGCACCAAGCTATAATGATCTAGTCGTAATCTTTGAGAAGGCCAACAAGACCATCATCAAGAAGAACAACAGGATTGAGGTGGTGACCAATGATAAGGATTTGAGATGCCCGATCTTTCTATGAGATAATAACTATCAATTTAGTGGAGTCGACCCTCACGATCTGACTACAAATGAACAGATCGTGTGTGTCTTAGCAATCGCAGAACCAACTCCAAATGGTTATTAACTTCGCCGAAACAGCAAGATCAACTTGATCACGAAGATCAATTTCTGCAAGCAATCGAAGAACAGGCAAGAATAAGATAAACTAGCACTGAATTGCTAGATCAAATATGAGTTCAATCTGAAAACACAAAAGGTGGGGTTTCGATGGCAAGAAGACAGGCGGTCCAGTCAACACGCGCGCTGCAAGCGAAGTAGCTACGGTAAAACATTAATCTATATAAACTCGAGTGTTCTAGGTGGCGGCTAAGGCCTTTAGATAGGGTGGAGGGGTGGTGGGGCTGTCCTCAAACCCTAGGACGCGCCCTTAATGGGTTCAACTTGATACACGGGTCAACGGCCCAAGTTGAGGTGACGCAGCACCTTTTATATTAAAACGATGATTGACGCTGACTCCAATGTGATATGAAGGTGAGTCTAGATCCATTTGAAAGTAGACTTAATGATCTTTCTAGAATGTACTTAAACATCCAAATTGGATTGTACATGAAGTCGTGGCATTGTTGCAAGTTTATACTATTTTGCAGTCCGAATCCACCGTGCGTGAATATTTTCATTGAAGTCCTCATCAGAAGATATGATGTCCACATTATCCTCCCCCACTTGAATTAGAGTCACCCTCGACTCAACTTCAAATTGCAAAACCGCCACTCCACTCATCCCCTTATGAAATCACGAAAGGTGGTGGCCACATGGGTATGTATGTGATCTTATCATCCTTCCCTACTTGATTTGGAATCGTCCTCGACTCAAGTTCAGATTGAATACCAGCCACCCCACCATGCCCTCTACAAATCGCAAAAGGTGGAGGCCACAGGGGTATTTTGATGCAGTATGCAGCATGGCACGGACATATAAGATCTCATCATTCTCCCCTTCGGCTTGACAAATCGCAAAAGGTGGAGGCCACAGGGGTATTTTGATGCAGTATGCAGCATGGCACGGACATATAAGATCTCATCATTCTCCCCTTCTTTATAGCAAGCCATCCTCGGCTTGATCCAGTGGTCACCATAGTTGCTTGTTATTATTTTGGGATGAGTTATGAGCATGTAACCAAGGCACAAAAACAACTTCTCCTGTTTCATGAGCTGCTTGTATTGATAGATCACAAAAGTAGAGAAACATTGCAAGGAATTGTTAGTGTTAGTGCATGCTATTGTTAGTGTTTGTGACAAATCGTAAGTCACTGGAGGCTCTATGGAGGATTGCAAAATACTAGTGTGAGCAATGGGCAATTGCAAATCAATGAGCAGCATGTGTATATAGAGATGGTTGAGAGACTCACAATGTGTTTCATTTTTTTTATTCTCCTGGAATATAGTAGACACCACACAAGCATCATTATTCATGGCCTTTACTTCATCAAGTAGCTCAATATCCCGTTCAGACTTCTTCTCATTGTCCTGCAAGATGTTAGGCATAGGACAAGAAACAAAAGAGTGCTCTCTTTCTAGTTGTGCTATTGTACTAAGAGATAAAGTATCACACAACTCTTCTTTATCACATTCGCTTTGTGATAAAGACACAACAGCAATGCATTCCACAGATTGGTAATCTTGATTATTCTTGCTTGTATATTTTGATAATAAAAGTTGATTTTCAGCATTACAAGCAAGCAAAAACAAGTGAGAAATTGAGTTGTAAGTTTTAGAGATGAGCAAAATTCGGATTTCACAATTGAGACATTTCATAAACCTACTCATTATATCTTCCCTACATTCATCTAAGCCACCAAACAGACGTAAACCTTAAAGTCATGAAAGTATTTTTTAACAGTCATACTATTCTGGTTCAAGTTGTCAAATTTGGTAAACAAATGTTTAGCATAATATGCAGGAATAAAAACTTCTTAAAATGTTGTTTAAAGTCTTTCTAGGATTCTAGAATGTTTTTGTGCCTACAAATATATTTCCATTCAAGCAAAGCTTCTTCAGTCAAAGCATTAGAGACAATGTATATCTTTTTTTTTCTCAGACGAGTCATGTTCATCAAATTCTTTATCTACATTTAGCTCCCAGTCAATATATGCACAAGGGTTAAATTTTCCAGCAAAACAAGGTATGAACGAACCAATGATATGCAAAATATCATCATTTACCTTATGTTGAAGCATATGCACAACTTGGTGGGGGTGTAAACCACCAGCTCCTTTTTTCTTTATTGTGCCTATGATAGTTAGTAAATATCAAAACAAATTGACAACGAGCTAGATTGTGTCCAACTTGGTTTCGCTCAAGCTTGCTCAACCAAGTTCTTACATGTTCTTATCAACCTGCAAAGATTGGTGAGCGATTGATTGCCAGGGACACAAACTCTGTTTGCTGTAAAAATCTGTGGAGCTAGTACAGTTTCAATTTGTAGCAAGGATTAGCGCAATCGAATCAGTAAATGCAAAGTTGAATAAGTGTTCAACAACGGTACGGTACTGGTCCTAGGCTAAACCTTGCTAGAGACGCGAGCCTAAACACAAAGGTTGTCACACAAATGATACAAAGGCTCAGGACTGCAACATCTCAACTTTTCTCTCTTTTTTTGGCTTGACTCTTTTATGTTATTTTTCTGCTACTTCTTTTTCTTTTCCTTTTTCGTTCTTTTCTTTTCTTTTCTCTTTTTCTCTCATGCTGTTTTTTTTGGAAGGAATGAAAACAGAAATAAAAAAGTGCAGCTAGCAAATAGCAGATCTCTTTTGTCATTGCGACGCGCTCGGGTGGAATTTTTTGGCAAGTGCACATCCGTTGAAAAGCTAACACGGAGATCTTTCCAGATTATGTGAACACGTGACAAACAAGCAACGGATCACAGAGATATGGCTATTTTATTCCACACACATTCTGTTACCCAAATCTATTGTTTGCAACAAACTTGGATATGAGTTTATTTTGTCCTTCTATTGTAGATCTGATCTAAGGACATTCATAAACCAATGAGATGTAGTACATCAAAAATAAGGATGGTGATTATGCTGGTTTTGGATATTCAAATGTGACGCTGGAGCGTGACAAGAACTCAAAACTCTAAAGAACTAGACATTAAGACCAGCAACACAACACGACGATGCACCTACGAATTCAACAATGCAAATTACCAAAAAGAACGATGCACAGGCTCAAAGGTCTAGCATAGCAAGAATGATTCAAGATTTTTTTGTTTAGCTTTTATGTGGACAGTGAAAATATGAATAAAACTACAAAAAAGAGGGGTAGATCTCACCGAGCAACCTGGAAGCTAATACCACTTGATAAGGGTTGAGATGCTTGATCTTTCGGTGAGATGATAGCTATCGATTTGGTGGAGTCGACCCTCAAGATCCGACTACAAACGATCTGATCGTGTGCGCCTTAGCAATCGCGGAACCAACTTTGAATGGTTATTGACCTCGCCTGAACAGTAAGATCACCATATCACGAGATCAATTCCTGCAAGCAATCAAAAAACAAGCAAGAACAAGATAAACCAGCACTGAATTGCTAGATCAAATATGAGTTTGATATGAAGACACAAAAGGTGGAGTTTCGATGGCAAGAAGACGGACGGTCTTGACGACACGCGCGCTGCAACCGAAGTAGCAAGGGTAAAACTTCAATCTATCAAGATCCGAGTGTTCTAGGTGGACTGAGGCCTTTAGATAGGTTGGAGGACGACCAGGGGGTGCTGGGGTCATCCTCAAACCCTAAGACGCGCCTCTAATAGGCTCAACTTGATACACGGGCCAACGGCTCAAGTTGAGGTGACGCAACACCTTCTGTATTAAAATGACGATTGGCGCTGACTCCGGTATGATATGAAGGTGAGGCTAGATCTATTCAAAAGTAGACTTCATGAGCTTTACAGAATGTACTTGAACATCCAATTTTGATTGCATATGAAGTCGTGGCTTTTTTACAAGTTTGTACTATTTTGCAGTCCGAATCCACCGTCTATGAATATTTCCATTGAAATCCTCATCAGAAGATATGATATCCACATCAACCAAGGAGCACGAAGTAGCGGTATTTAGAATTCGAGATCTTGAGGGTGAGCTCAATGCCCTAAAGCAATCTTATGGTGCCCTACGCGAATCCTATGGGTCTCTCAAGGAGAAGCACATAGAGCTAAATGAGAACATAAGGCTGGCCTCACCCATGAAGCTCTTGACCTTGACTCTCTCTTTAACTCTGTTAGGTATTTTAATAAAGCTTCTACTTCTTGTGAACTAACCCTCTCTATGGAGAGCACTACTCTTGAGCTTAGTATTTTGAAGGAATACACGAAGCTAAAGGAGGAGAGAGAGACCGTTATGGATGCCTTTGAGTTGCTTACTAGAGGACGGCAATTTCAAAAGGATATCCTAAGCTGGAACCTTGTCAACAACTACAACCACAAGAGCCTAGTATCATATCCTTCCTTTATCAACATCATTGGCAACGAAGATGAGATCCTCGCTTGGATAATCCCACTCATGGTGGTTGAATATTATTGTGAGAAGTGTTGCCTTGATAGTCACAGCACCAATGATTGTCCCAAGGTGATCGAGACTATGATTATGCCTAACGCTAACTTTTCCATGAGGATGTGCACTACAAGCTTTTTAGGGCAAAGGATGAGAAGGTGAAAGCCAAGCCGCTCGGACCGCCAGATGACAAGAGAACAATGAAGAAGATTTGGGTCCCCAAGGTGATCATGGACCGAGAGAGAAAGAGTCTAAACTCTCTTGGTTTCCCAAGAAAGAGTGATGGGATCAAGGTGGTAGACCATGAAGCAAATTAAAGATTTTAGAGGTCCACCACATGTGATTGGGTTTCAACACCAATCTACTCTTCAAGGAGGTTTTCTCTTGTACCTAGTAGAGTAGGTTTCTTTTCTTGTCTTGCATGGTAGTTAGGACTCCTTCATGGACTAGATGTTTGCACAACCACGCATCATGTGTAGAAAGATGAAAGAAAAAAAATTAGTTGACGTCTAACTTGGAGGAAGAGCTTGAGAAGGTGGTTTAGCTATCTCAAGGCAAAGCGCTGGCCTTATGGTGAATAAGCTTGAGATGGGCCAAACTTGGCGCTGGATAGGTTTTTTTCATACAATGTTTAAATTTGCATTGCATATAGGAACCACGGAGGAGGTATTATTCAAATGACTACATTGCCTATATGGATTCACGTACACTTCAAGGAATAATTAAAGCAATTATGAGCTTTATGCCCATTGAACCTTGTGTCTAACAGTCTTTGAGATTCCCACTTACGTGGACTATGAACATAGGTTCATACATTTCCTTTTTGGCTTCTTCTTGTTTTGATTTTTATTACTCGATCTTATTGCATTTTGTGAAAACTATAAACCCTTCAAGGCTTATCTACTTGCAAAGGAGTGTTTGAGAGTTTTCTCTCTAGACAAGTGTGGTGTTTATTTGTTTCTTCGATGAGAACATTTAAATTCTAGAAAGAAATTACTTAATTCTGCAATTTCTTGAGGTCAGCGGACATTCCAGCACCTTCACCGGACAGTCCGGTGTCTATATTTTTGTGATAATTGGCACAACAGAATCAGACAGACACCGGACTGTCCGATGAGTTCACTAGACAGTCTGATGACTGAAAGATGAAGCAGTTGCTTCTTTAGAATTGGAACTCAATAGACACTGAACAATTCAGCTCTTCGTAGCAACCGAACAATCTCTTCGCACCACCACTCACTGCCGGCTGTCTCCCTGCCCTAGCTCTTGATTTTCCAAAACCTTTAGCAGTATTTTGCTCTTCAAGCGATCGAACGTGGTTTTGAGGTGTTCTTCGGTGGTTTCTGGCATTCCTCTTCTGGGATATTGTTTCTATTCATCTTTTTCATCGAAATGCCCCATCTTGCCCTGAAGTTGATTGATTAGGAAAATTAGCATAATTGTGATAAAAGTTCAAACTTTCATTGCTAATTGGAGTAATTTGTTGACAATTCCTAGTATTTGATGTCATGTTGAGGTTATATTTCATCTATTTTGATATGTGATGCGTGGTTCAGTCCCGATCTTTCGATGGAGATGGTAATCACGATTGGTGGAAGGAAGCGACGTATACGGCCTGACTACAACTATCCATGATATTGCGCCTTAGCGACCGATACACCAATTCCAGATGGTGAGCGTGAATTTGTGGAGCGTGATCAACCAGCCACGAGCACTCTCGTCCTACAAGCGATCATAGAACAAGCCAGAACAAGATGAACAAACACTGAATTGCTAGATAAAAATATGAGTTCAATCTGAAAACAACAAAAGGTGGGGTTCTGATGGCAAGAAGACGGGCGGTCTAGTCGACACGCGCGCTGCAAGCGAAGTAGTGACGGCTAAATTTAAAACTATCAAAATCCGAGTGTTCTTGGTGGCGGCTGAGGCTTTTGAATTGGTGGAGGACGACCAGAGGGTGTTGGGATCGTCCTCAAACCCTTGGACGCGCACCTAATGGGCTCAACTCAGAACACAGGCCAACGACCCAAGTTGGAGTGACGCAGCACCTTTTGCAGCTAAATATTGATTGGAACTGACTCCGATGTCATATGAAGGTGGGGCTAGATCCATTGGAAAGTAGACTTGATAAGCTTTCCAGGAAGTACTTGAACACCCAAAACAGTGCCCGTATGAAGTCGTGGCAGGCGTTAGAAGTTGATGCTGTCCTGCAATCCGAATCCAGCCAGCGTGACTCTATCTCCTGATTGGGTTTCTCCTTAGTTCCTAAGCAACACAAGAGTACACTAATTTCTATGGTCTAAAGAAGTTAAACATGAGCTTAAGAGTGAACTTACTTGATGATTAAGTTGACATGCACGGGCGCGAGTCATAGGACCTGTAACCAAAATATATGCAGGCCTATGGAGGAGGATGTATCGATGGAGTTGATGTCCTCATCATCCTCCCCTACTTGAATTAGAGTTGTCCTCGACTCAAGTTCAGAATGCGAAACCATCACTCCACCATGCCATCCTGAAATCAAGAAAGGTGGAGGCCACGGGGGTCTGTATGTGATGTCATCATCCTTCCACACTTGATTTGGAGTCATCCTCGACTCAAGTTCAGATTAAATACCAGTCACCCCACCATGCCCTCTACAAATCGCAAAAGGTGGAGGCTATGGGGACATTTTGATGCAGTCACGCAGCACAGCAAGAACAGATAATATCTCACCGTTCTCCCCTTCTATATAGCAAGCTGTCCTCGGCTTGATCCATTGGTCGCCACAATTTCTTGTTGTTATATTGAGATGAGTAATGAAAATGTTGCTAGGGCACAACAACAAATTCTTCTGTTTCATGAGTTGCTCCTGTTGATAGATCACAAAAGCAGAGAAACTTTGCAAAGAAATTAGTGTTAGTGCCTGCTATTGTTTGATCCTGTGTTTTCATTTCAAAAGTGTATTTCAGATTAGTACATATGACTATATTAGACATTAAGAAATCTCTGATATCATCATATTTGCCAATTGTATGAAAAGCACAATATTGCAAACTGCAATTCGAAAACAATTTCTTCTTCAAATAATTCAGGTCACAAGGAACAGCAAATTTAATATAACCTAAAATAGTCAAAGAAGTTATGACCTCCAACTTTTTTCCGTGCAATGAAAAGGGCTATCCTCAACAAGTGTGTTCTCAAAAGCAACATTTCGATCTACATGCACTAGTTGTGTTTTTGGGATTAAAGAAATTTGTGCACACAACTTGTTATAATCATAAGCGAAAGGCGCTGTTTGTGACAAATCGTAAGTCACTGGAGGCTCTATGGAGGATTGCAAAATATTAGTGTGAGCAATGGGCAATTGCAAATTAGCATGGGTTTCATTTTTCTTACTCTCCTTGAATATAGTAGGAACATAAGCATCATTATCCATATCCTTTTTTTCCTCAAGTAGCTCAATGTCCTTTCAGACTTGTGCTCACTCTCCTGTAAGATGTTAGGCATAGGCCAAAAAAGAAACAAGTGCTCTCTATCTAGTTGTGCTGTTTTTGTCAGAGATATAGTATTACACAACTCTTCTTTGTCACATTCTCTCTGTGACAAAGACACCTCAGCACCACATTTCACACATTTGTGATCTTGATTCTTCTTGCTTCTATGTTTAGATGATACAAGTTGATTCTCAGCATTACAAGCAAGCAAAAACAAGTGAGAGATTGAAGTATGACCAATGAGCAAAATTTGAATTTCAAAATTGAGACCTTGCATAAACCTACTCATTGTATCTTTTCGGCATTCATATAAGCCACCAAACATGACACAGACCATAAAGTCATGATAGTATTCTTTAACAGTCATACTATCCTGCTTCAAGTTATCTAATTTGGTCAGCAAATGTTTAGCATATAATATGCAGGAATAAAAACTTCTCTAAAATGTCGTTTAAAGTATTGCCAAGATTCTGGAATATTTTTGTGCCTACAAGTATATTTTCATTCAAGCATAGCTCCTTCTGTCAAAGCATTAGAGGCAATGTAAATCTTTTCTTTCTCCGACAAGTCTTATTCATCAAATTTTTTATCTACTTTCAGCTCCCAATCAATGTATGCATGAGGATCAAATTTTCTTGCAAAATAAAGTATTGACGAACTGACTATTTGCAAAATATCATCATGTACCTGAAGTTGATGCGATTTCACACATTGTTGAGAATGTATGTCGTAAGCTCCCTTTTTCCTTGTTGTGCCTATCATGGTTAGCAAACAACAAAACAAATTGGTAAAGAGAGGAGGTGACACATTCTACTTCTCTCAAGTTTGTTCAACCAGGTTCTTACATGTTCTAACCTTGCTCAACAGGAGGGTGACGGCTACCAACAAGTCGGCAATGAGAAAAAGAATGTATCGACACCGGGGCACAACAATGTTCAGCTGTAGTGGGATATATGTGGAGGTATAGGATGGCCGAAAGTGTTACACAAAGAAAATACTAGTACCTCATTAATTAAAAGTAAGTTGAGTAATCGTTTAAAGACGGTACTGTGCTGCTCCAAGGCTAGAACCCGTGCTAGAGACGCGAGCCTGGACCCCAACGAAGGTCACAAAGAAAAACACTATTGAAGGAACAAACAACGCTCTCTATTTTTTTCCTTTTTCTCTCTGTTTTTTTGGTTTGCTTTTTTTTCTTTTTTTTGGAGCCAAAAATATGCAATAAAGTACAGATAGCAGATGCTAGATCTCTTTTGTGATTGCGATGTGCTCGGGTGGAATTTTTTTGGCAAGTGAGTATCCGTTGGAAAGCTAGCGCAAAGATCTTTGCAGATTGTGCGAAAACGTTACAAACAAGCAACGGATCACAGGGATATGGCTGTTTTCTTCTGCAACAAATTCTGTTACCCGAATTTGTTGTTTCCAATAAACTCAGATCTGAGTTTATTTCGTCCTTCTATTGTAGATCTGATCTAAGGACGTGCATAGATCAATGAGATGTAGTGCACCAAAAATAGGGATGGTGATTATGCTGGTTTTGGAGATTCAAATGTGACGCTGCAGCGTGACAAAAACTCGAAACTCTAAAGGACTAGACACTAAGACCAGCAACTCGACACGATGATGCACCCAAAGAATCAACAAGCCTTAATTATATGGTACTAATAAACAGGCTAAAAAAGGCTATGGGATTATAGAAATTAATCTGCTATATTTTTTTAGCTTTTTTGGACTTTAGGTAAATAACAAATTGGATCTAAAATCACTCATCGAACAACCTTGAGTTCTGATGCCACGTGATGCGAGGTTCGGTCCCGATCTTTCGATGGAGATGGTAATCACGATTGGTGGAAGAAAGCGACATTGACGGTCCGACTACAACTATCCATGACGTTGCGCCTTAGCGACCGATACAACGATTTCTAATTGTGAGCGCGAACTTGTAGAGCGCGATCAACCCGCCACGAGGGCTCTAGTCCTGTAAGCAATCGTAGAACAAGCAAGAATAAGATGAACAAGCACTGAATTCCTAGATAAAAATATGAGTTCAATCTAAAAATAACAAAAGATGGGGTTCTGATGGAAGAAGACGGGCGGTCTAGTCGACACGCGTGCTGCAAGCGAAGTAGCGGAGGCTAAACTTCAATCTATCAAAACCTGAGTGTTCTTGATGACGGCTAAGGCTTTTGAATAGGGTGGAGGATGACCAGAGGGCGTTGGGGTCGTCCTCAAATCCTAGGACACAGCTCTAATGGGCTCAACTCGGTACACGGGCCAACAGCCCAAGTTGAGGTGACGCAGCATCTTCTATAGAAAAATATTGATTGGCACTTACTCTGATGTCATATGAAGGTGGGACTAGATCCGTTGGAAAGTAGACTTGATAAGCTTTCCAGAAAGTACTTGAACGCCCAAAACAGAGCCGGTATGAAGTTGTGGCTGGCATTAGAAGTTGATGCTGTCCTGCAATCCGAATCCAGCCTACGCTACTCTAGCTCCTGATTGGTTTTCTTCTTGGTTCCTAAGCAACACAAGAGTACACAGGTTTCCATGGTCTAAAGAAGTTGAACATGAGCTTAAGAGTGAACTTACTTGATGATTAAGTTGACGTGCACGGGCGCGAGTCATAGGACATGTAACCGGAATATATGCATGCCTACAGAGGAGGATGTATCGATGGTGTTGATGTCCTCATCAATATGGCTTTGAGTCTACCTGTTGCTAGTTTCACAATTTGGGTGCAATTCTATTATTTGAATGGCTTTGAGTCTACCTGTTGCTAGTTTCACTTGCCAGCGATGCTAACAACCCATTATTTATTGCTATGTGGTGCAATAATAGTTTGAGCTGTGGTAGAGGAGAGGACAGTGGACAGGATCAGAGGTTTCAGCGGCAGTCCAGATCACTCTTGGACGGGTTAAGAGCCATGCTCTTAATCATATCTTGTTGAGTTAGCTTGTCAGTGGTTCTTTTAGTGGCAGTATATCTTGCAGTGACAACTTGACAGTATGGGCTAACAGAGACCGTCTGCCGAGAAGACGGGGAAGGGAAAGGTAGTAGAGCCAGAGATGAAGAAGAGGCAGAGGACAGGAGATCCCATCTGCGATAGAGTGCTGGCAGCGGTGGATGTAGATGTACCTTCAGAGAGGAGGAGTGGAGCACTGAGGATCCTAGGGGCAGAGGGACTAGAGGAGCTGACGAGGTCGACCCGTTAGAGGTGCACAAGTTCCATCAATAGTAATTTGTGGAGTGTTGTATGTATCTAAAGGAACGATGTCTTCGTCAACCTCGCCTTCTTGTTTTAGAGTTGTCCTCGACTCAAGTTAATTGTGAGGACCTCGACTCCACCACCTGCAATATGCATGAAAAGCTCGAGGTCACAGGGATGTTTGAATACAATCACTTGTTGCCTCCAAGATTCTCATAATCTCATCATTCTCCCCTTCTTAATGGTAAGCCATCGTCGGCTTGCTCGCTTGGGTAGCATAATTCAATAAACTTCCTTCGGAAATCAAATCAATTTTGTGTTCACACCCTCGAATGGGTGGAAGTCTTAGAGGTATTTCTTCAGGAATAATATCATGATACTTCTGCAAATAATGATTAGTAATAGGAGCAAGCAAATTTGCTAGAAAGATCATAACATGAAAACAAGGCATCTTTGCAAACTAGGGCACCACATGAAGCATTTGTATCATAAAAACAGCCCGAGTAATATTTGAGATAATTTCTTCTCCAAGAAATTTATGTTATATGAAATATTATTATAAATCTCTTAAGAAAGTAAAACATATTTTATCCCAGCAAAACTTGACATGACATTATAGTTGCTATTCTAATCTTTTAGTCTGTCATCTAATCGCACAACATAAGATGTCAAATTCAAACAAATGTAAACTCTTTGCATCATGAAGACACATCTAGAATAATAATTGCCTATAACATAAAAACTGGTTCTAGTTAAAAAAGGTAATCCAGGTTTAGAAAATATCATCCTCACTACTCTAGCAAGGTTACAAAAAAATCATATCCAATATAATCCATAGTATTTGGAGAAGATAGCAATTTAAGCTATCAGTTTCACATGTAATGGGAGTAAAATGTTTAATTTCAGCACTAGTGAATGCATAAAAAATAGTAGTATTGAATTCATTCACTTCTTGTTACATAGGAAGAATAGAAATATTGACATACAGCTGTAAGCTTCATGATCTTTGAAGTCCCCTAAAAGGTATGAATTGATTTTGGTGATTGAATGAACACCATGGTTAACGGTTGTGATTGCAGGTATCATCCTGCTAAATATCTACAACATGGTGGGGCTTCCTTAATGGACGACAAGGATGATATCAAAAAGAGGAGTTCCGAGCTTTGGTGGACCAATGCTAAGGACTAGCTAGAAAGTTCATAGGATCGCCGGTACTATTAAGGGGGCAAGTCATTCGTTTTTAAGTCATACAAGTGTTAGGGGGTATGAATGCTCTTAGTTACCTTAGAAAGCACTAAATATGGCAGAGAGCAAAGCAAGTGAAGCCGAAGTCAAGTAAAAAAAAAAGCTGTTGCAGATGAGTCACCGGATAGTCTGGTGAGGCCATCGGATAGTCTGGTGAGATAGGAGAAGCCATTCCAGAGAGAGGTGCTCTCTTGAGTCGAAGAGAAGACATCATCGGACAGTTTGGTGGTGCAATGACCAGATAGTCGGTGGGCTAGAAGACAAAGTCCAAACGAGGTGTCTCTGGAAGTTCAAAAGTGAGAGTCACCGGACAGTCCAGTGAAGGTATGCACCAGACAGTTCGGTATCATATGAAATGGATTCTAGAGAGAGTTTTTCCCTGGTCTGTAAGAAGGCAGAGTCACTGGATAGTTTGGTGGTGCACCGGACAGTCGGGGGAAGCAGTCACCGACTGGCAGAAGCAGTCAGCTTTGTGACATCACATTCCATTGGTTGTTTTAGGGCTCGGAGCCTATTTAAACTGTGGAGGGGGACATTTTGCCGTGTGCCTGAGGTCTAAATTGCTAGAACTTAGGTGTGAGAGGCCAAGGGACACCAAGAAGAGAGCACAACACGAGATTGGAGATGTTTGTTGCTAGTAGGAGAGTGGTAGGAGCATTCATACTCTCCTAGAGCTTGTGGGGCTTTGAGAAGAGTGTTCTTTGCCTATTACTCTTGGTTTGATAGCCTAGGCTGGGTAGGAGTCGGTGTTCGAGCTTCTGAGGAGATTGGAAAACAACGTCAAGTTTGTTAGCGGTTTGGGTCCTCCGCTTGAAAGGGACAACAAGGAGCGCCCGAAGCCTTGGAGGCCTGCTCTAGCATGAGGGTATTGTCTGCGACAACCGGACCGCCGGTGACTTCACTCCGAGAAGTGAAGATACCCTTGGGAGCATCATTTTAGAAAGGCCGGGAGGGACCCAGAATCCAATAGGAGTGGTCCAACGAGGATTAGGGGAAGGTGCCAACCTTCAGAAACCTTGGCAAAAATCGATGAGCATTCTCTTGACTTTTCGAATTTCTTACCGTTGAGTAGAGTTATAGGGTGCTTTACGATTCCTCTTGGTGGCTATCGTGGTAATGCTTGTTTGTTATTCTTATCTAATCACTAGCATTGTTAGGGGTCTTGGCCTACTATAATTGCATAGGTTTCCCTTGTTTGAGATTGAGTCTCATAGTTTAAGCTTATAGCGAATTAAGTCTTATAAATCCACCGATTCAACCCCCCTTCTTAGTAGCTATGATCCTGACAAGTAGTACCATAGCCAAGTGCACAATTTTAGGCTTCACTGCCTTGAGTAAGGATGCTGAATGAGATGGAACATCCACTCGTATACGATGGGGACGATTACTTGTATTAGAAGGCCCGTATGCAACCCTACCTAGAGTCTATCAATGGAAAAGCGTGGCATGTGACTCAAAAACGCTACAAATGAAAATGAGAGACTTGATCCTATATTTATCAAGTTCAATGCAAAGGCGAAGAATGCCATCTTTGAGTGCATTTCTAAAAATATCTTTTGTAGGATCAATGCATCTTGCACCGCTGATGAAATATGATCTCAATTACAAAAAATTCATGAAAGCTCTTGTGACAGTCTGTACCTTGCAAGATACGAACGATCGACCTTAGGATCATATGGAGGTCACTTGACGAAGCGAGCACCACAGTACAACTCAAGCACAATAAAATATATTACAAACTTGTTATTTAAGTTTACAAATCATGAGTTTTAAAGTGTGGAAGCTATAAACCTATTACATAGAGGCAGCCTGAAAACTAAGAAAAAAGATACATCGAGCCCAAATGATGTATCTCCTAGTAAAGACACATTACATACTAACCATGTAGAGTGATAAAAGTAAATGGTTTGAAAAACAAGATAATGCTCCGAGGCTTGCCTTGGCTTTGATCAGTGTTAGTCTCCTCAACTACGGAAGCGTCAACAAACAGAGTTTCCTAAAAGTCCGATGGAAACTCCAAAATCTCTTCTCTAACTTCCTCGGAACCTATATGAAATAATATGCAAGAATGATGATGAAAATGGTGCTCTTTTATAGCGGGGATTTTATTAAATGAAGTTATAAGTAATAAATATACAAATTTGCAAGGTAAAATAAATAAATATAGTTATGAAAACTTTCTTAATATGGTTCTTGAAGACAAAAAACAATTTTAAAGCTATCATAAAATTAAGAGGGTTATTTTCAAATTTTTCAGAAGTTTACAGGATTTATTGAAATCAAACAGATTTATAATGAATTAAATACTCAATACAAGGAATAAATCATTTATACAATTATTTTTACCAAAATAAATAGTAATATTTTGTGAAACCATTAAGGATTAAAAAAATAAACAGGAAAATAAATTTTATAATATTTTTACTTGCGGATAAAGAATAATAATGCATTTTTGTTTATTATGTGATCTTAATTAATTAAATTATTTTAATGCATAAAATAAAAATTAATCATCTATAGAATATTGTTCTAGTTGAGAGAAACCTAACAAAATTTACTTCATAATTTTCTGAGCTACAATGAAGTTTCTATGAATTTTACAAAATTAAACTAATTTTTGAATAATAAAAATTTGAAGAAATATTAAACTAATTTTTCAGCTGGATTGGGTCTGGCCACCAAAATGGGCCAAAAGTGGGCTTCCACACGGGGTCTCGGCCCGTAAACATCAAGCCACATCAGGGGACACGAGATCCAGCTGAGCACCAGGCTTCGGACATGGTGACCCGCGGCCGGCGGCGGTGGCGCACCACCGAAATCCTGTTTCCGGCGGTTAGCTCCTCGACCCCAAATACCAAAATGATCAATGCAACCTCGGTAAGGCAGTGGAGAGTTGCCGTGAGGAGAACCTGACCGGAACAGTGTTGTCGGCGAGAGGAGACTGGAACGGTGGCTTTGGCAGTAGTTTTCGAGCGGCGCCGTTGACGAGAACCAACTTGGATAGCTCCTAAAGCTTCACTGGAGGGCGGAGATGGACGGCACCGAGGTTGTCGTCGTGGAAAGCCGCCAGGTGGGTGCTGTCGTCGGCGAGGTGGTGAGGTCCGGTGAACGGCGGTGTTGTCTTCGCAAAATCCCTGCACCATAACGAAGGATTCGACCAAAAGATGAGTTCCTGAGGTGCTTCTATGAGAGAGAAAGGCAGCACCCTCCGTAAACTGAGGAGGGCTCACCGGCGAGCTGCGAAATCGATGGAGAGGCGGCGCGGTCTCTGAAACATGAACTATGGGGAAAAACTCCAATTGAACTGCTCTCGGATGAGTCCAGAGAACGAGCGACTATGAAGTCTCAAGCACTAGCCAGCGACTATGAAGTCTCAAGCACTAGCCAGCGCACTCGTTGTGACCCAGACTTGGAAACTTGAAAGCTCAGAGCGACGGCGACAAAGGCAGGCTGTTGTAGAGCGAGCGAGAGAGAAAAATGAGGGAAGGAGAGAGAATTGAGGGGCGGCTCCAATCTTATCCCGGGCGGGGGCGGCGTCCACAGAGCGGCGCTCTGCGGCCAGGCTAGCACGCAGGCAAGCAGCTGCATGGAGAGCGCGCGCGAGCTGCCGCGGTGCGCTGGCCAGCTGGGAAGGAGAAAGGTGGTGCGGCAGAGCGGCAAGCAGGCTGGCTGCCAGCTGCGTGGCCTTCCGCATGCGAGCTGCAGCAGCACGCTGGCAGCCTGGAAGAAGAAAGCGGTGGTGAGGCTGCCCTGTGAGCCCAGGCGCAGTTTTCTTTTTCCAGCTTTCTTTCATCTCCAAAAATCTGCACTGTTTTAGGTGCTAAACGCATATCTTCCGAGCTCAAATTCTTATGAAATTTTACAGACATGTTTATCTCTTTAAAATAAAGAACTTTGCTTTTGGGGCCATGTTCAAATTCGAAATAAATAAAGTTTTATAAATTTAGGAAGAAAGACAACTATTTGCAAATAAACATTTATTTGGACCCTTTAAACTCTTATATAAAGCTTTATAAAATTTTCTAAATTCAAATTTTGATAAGGCCTTTCGAATAAAAATTTTATTTCACATATTTTCTCTGAAAAAGTTTTGAACTTCTATTTTAAAATTCGAGTTTAAACATAATTTTTGAAATTTTAACTTGATTTTTTTCTTCCTTCCTGAGCTCAGGTTTCAAATATCCAATTTGTCCAAGTTGATTTTACTTCATTTGTTCCAGAATTGTGGGATGTTATAGCTCTGCCGAGGCTAAAAAAGAGTGTTACTACGTTCTCAAAAATAAATATGACTCAATCACTATGTTGCCATGAAAAGGATAACAATGTTTATTCTTGATTGCATGTAGTGGTGGTGGAGATCAATACTTTGGGCCTCAAGAGCAAAATTGATGATATTGAGATTACGAGGAAGTTATTGAGGATGTTGCCATCAAGCTACAAACGTGTCTCTTTCAAACTAACTTGGCGAACCTCTCCGTGGATGTCATGCTTAGAAAGTTTATAGCTTATGAGAGATATATGTTAGGCACTTCCACCGACGCACAATTCCCCAAGATTCTTGCTCTTCAATTTGAAAAATCTCCAAATGGCAAAAGCAAAAATAATAAGAAGAAGTTGCAGGATGATGAGGATGATGAGAGCGACAATGAGGATCTTGCACTTCTAATGAAGAAGCTTTTTTCGCAAGGGAAGACCCTCATCCTGAAAGCAAAACTCTGGATGTTTCAATTGTGGCAAGAAAAGCCATTTTGCGAAGAAGTGTCTGAAGTCTAGGAAAGAGAGCAAGAAGCAAGCTTCAAGCAAGAGTGATGATGAACAAAAAAAGCGAAAGATGAGGAGGTCCATGATGATGATGATGATGCACCGAGCTATCTCGTCCTCATTCTTGAGAAAGCTAACAAGACCATCATAAAAAAAAATTAAGAAGATCGAGGTGGTGACCAAGGAGCATGAAGTAACGGTATACCGAGTTCGAGAGCTTGAGGGTGAGCTCAATGCCCTAAAGCATTCTCATGATGCTCTATGTGAATCCTATGAGTCTCTCAAGGAAAAGCACATATAGCTAAGTGAGAAGCATAAGGCATCGGCCCTCACCTATGAAGCTCTTGACCTTTACTCTTTCTTGAACTCTCCTAAGAATTCTAATGAAGCTTTTACTTCTTGTAATCTAACCCTCTACAAGGAGAGCACTACTCTTGAGCCTACTATTTTGTAGAATACATGAAGCTCAAGGAGGAGAGAGAGGGGCTGTGATGGATGTTTTTGAGCGGCTTACTAGAGGAAGGCAAATTCAAAAGGATATCCTAAGCTAGAACCTTGTCAACAACCACAACACAAGCGTCTAGAATCATATCTTTCCTCTATCAACATCATGGCAGTGAAGATGAGATCCCCGCTTGGATAGTCTCGCTCATGGCAGATGACTACTATTGTGAGATGTGTTGCCTTGATGGTCACCGCTCTAAGGATTGTCCCAAGGTTAGTGAGCCTAAGATTATGCCTAACGCTAATTTTTTTCATGAAGATGTGCACTACAAGCTTTTTCGAGCAAAAGATAGAAAGGTGAAAGCCAAGCCGCTTGGATCACCAAATGACAAGAGGACAATAAAGAAGATTTGGGTCGAAGGCTAAACACTCTTGGGTCTCCAGGAAGAAGTGATCGGGGCCAAGGTGATGGATCGTGAAGCAAATTGAAGATTCTAGAAGTTCACCATATGTGATCGAGCTTTAACGACAATCTTCTCTTCAAGAAGGTTTTCTCTTGTACATAGTAGAATAGGTTTCTTTTCTAGTCTTGCATGATAGTTAGGACTCCTTCATGGACTAGATGTTTGCACTATCATGCATCATATGTAAAAAGATAAAAGAAAAGAACAAAAAAATTAGTCAACGCCTAACCATCTTGAGATATTGATAAGCATGGGGGATCAGAAGTTGGTTTGGCTATCTCAAAGCAAAGCGGTGGGCTTATGGTGAATAAGCTTGAGACGGGCCAAAAAGTTCTTTTATGCAATGTCCTTAATTTGCTTGCATCTAGTTGGCATGTTTTAAATTCTTTGCATTAGCTAGCTTGTTTGACATGCATTGCATATAGGAACCTTGGAGGAGGCGTTATTCTTGGAGAAAGCGACTACATTGCCTATATGGATCACACACCCCTCAAAGAATAACTAAAGCAATTGTGAGCTTCATGCCCATTGAACCTTGTGTCTAATGGTCTCTAAGATTCCCACTTACATGGACCGTGAACATAGGTTCATACATTCCTTTTTTGGCTCCTGCTCGCTTTTGTTTTTATTGCTCGATCTTATTGCGATTTGCGAAAACTATAAAACTTTCAAGGTTTAAATCCTAAGTGGAATTCTTATGCAAAAGAAATTCTAAAAACTCAAACATGGTTGGAAAAATTCAAATATGCTCATGCAATGAGGAATTAAATTTGGAAACTCAAATATGCATGTTTGAAATGAAAAATGGGGTAACTATTGAGTTACCTTTCGGCGAGGACTTGTCATTTGAATCCGACAAGCATGACTTCTCTCTTTCATTTTTCAGTTTGATGCTAATTCTCCCCTCTGAGGAGATGACACGGATAATTGCTCCTTCTTGACTCGCCACACATTCTTGGAATTCTTTACCTTTGGTTGTGCTAGCGATGTAGTGGATCCTTCGGACTTTGGGGTCTTTGGGTTCACCCCTTTCTTCTTCCTTCATGTGTATTGCACCTCTTGGATCTTGGCTTCCTTTACTAGAAAATTCTTCATGAATGCAGCCAGGCTGTCCTCCTTGGGTGGAGTGACTTCAACTTGCTGGATGTTCTGAGCATTGGGTCCATACTTGATCTTGATCATATTACACTACTTAGGTCTGGTTTGAAACATGAACTTTTCCTCCTTCCCATTGTGGAGTTGGATTTCTCTGCCACACACTCTGATTGGAGCATCCACATTACTCAAGAATGGGTGGACAAGGATAAGTGGAGTTTCTATATCGAGTACTACGAAATCTATAGGGACAAAGCAACCTCATATTTTCACCGGGATGTGTTCGGTTATCCCTACTGGATAACAGACCAATGAATTGGCCAATTGCGAGCGCATCTCAGTCGGGGAGAGTTCGGTGTAGTTCAGCTTGTCAAAAACAACATTGAGCATAGCACTAATGCTAGATCCAAGATCGCAAGGAGCTTCGTTAAAGTGTTGTGTCCCAATCGAACAATTGATGGTGGGGCACCCTTTATCCTTCTATTTTCCAAAAGCTAGTTTATTATGGCAGAACTACATTCTTCCGTCAGTTTGACGATCTCTATGGTGACCATTGGTCACTTATTGCTGAAAAGATCCTTCAGATAGCGGGCATAAGTTGGGACTTTATAGCATCTAAGAGAGGGAACGGCACCATGTTGGTGTCAAAGAACTCTTGCGGCTTCATCTTTCCCTCAGGACTCCTCTTCTCTTGGGGCTTCTTTTCTTGAGTCTTATTTTCAGAATAATCCTTCTCCTCCTCTCTTTCTACCTCCTTTTCCACAAGACTAGGATAGGGTGGATCTCAAGTGGCTTTACCACTTCGAGTTGACACCACCTTTATGTTTTCTAAAGAACTCTCGAGGGGTCCCCAGGATCCTTCCTACTTGAGCAGAAGAGAACAAAGCAGCTAGCTGAGCCAATTGAGTTTCCAACATTTTATAAGCTGGTTCTTCATGGTGAAGGAAAGTGTTTCTAAGTTAGCCTTAATGCTTTCTATTATATTATCATTAGCGGCAAGCCTATTATAAGTGGTTCAATTAATTTTAGCTTGGCCTAAGACACAATCTTTCAAATAAGGCTGGCTAGAATTGGAATTATTAAAATTGCCATTGTTACCTCTTGGTAGTTGGGCGTGGTTGATTCCATCCTTGCTACATACCTCACACATCATGCGAGCGTCCAAGGCTTGGACGGATCCCATCTCCGTCGTGTTGTTCCGGAGCTTCAGAAGGAGATCCATCTTTGCCAAAGCATATCAACTTCTTTAATTGTATGTAGACCTAGCTTCTTGGGCTGAAGATGGTCGTTGCACGATACTTGGTTTTCCACCATCTTCTTGATCATATCCGTTGCCTTGGCGCTGGTGAGTGAGAAGAAATAACATCTAGTAGAAACATCGATATGGTAACGGCCTGAAGTTGTCAATCTCTTATAGAAGTTCTGCATCAAGAGCCAGTATTCTATCCCATGGTGATGGCAGCCCAGATGTACTCTTGGTTGACTCGTCGCATGCTTGCTGAAAACTTAAAATTCTTCCTCACAGAGCATTGATCTTGCCCATCGGGAAGAACTTCACGATGAACATGTTTGAACACTTGTCCCAGGTGTCCGCAACACTTCGGTTGGTGTAAAACCATTGTTTCACTCTCCTCGAAAGGGAGAAGGGAAATAGTCGGAGTCGCATGGCATCTTGGATGACTCTCCTAACTGTGAAAGTGTTGTAGAGCTCTAGGAACTATTGCAGATGGGCGCTTGCGTCCTCACTGACCTTCTCGCAGAATGGGCTGGCTTGCACCATAGTGATGCTCGAAGTTGGCACCTCCGGATTTGACAGTTGGTCCTATATGTACATTAGCAGCAGAGGGAGCTAAAAACTCACAGAGTGTCTTTTGGGCCAGAGTGTCTTCTAGGCCATCTCGTTAATGCTCAGTGGTGCAGGATCAAAGGGCTCGATTACCGAAAGAATCCTCTGGGGGTGGTACGATGCGGGTCGAACCCTTCTCAGTAGATCTGTAGGATTTTTGGTGAAGTTCATGGGCACGAGCATACTCATACACTATCCTGTTTTCACACAAAGGAGAAAACAAACATGCAAGATAAGCATGCTTAGACAAAGTCATTAAATAGAGTAGAATTTTGAACTAGCCTAGAATAAATTCTTTGTAAATACCATTGCCTTCCCCAGCAACAGTGCCAGAAATGCTTTTGTTGGCGGTAGTTACATCAACGTGGATATGACATAAGTACTAACCATGGTAAAATCATACTAAGTTCAGAATGGATTTTGAAAGCGCACAGAATTACCATTTTAACATTTCATCCTTGAGTATTCTAAGGTATCATATTTATCCCAAAGGAAGGTATAGGCTACTTTAGGGGTAGAAATTTAGTCTAAGGACTAATTCAACTAAGTCTATAACAGGGATAAGTATATATGAATATGGTAGTGGACACACACATCGGAATACTACTCTATTCTAAGTACAAATGAGTGATAGGCATATGAACAAGTCAAGTTCCTTATGTACTTTCTAAATTAGTTTCATAAGTATACACATTATCTAGTCAAAACATGGTTTATAACTTAACTCCAGAGGCACTCAGGTACTACCAAGGTGATGCCTTATTACTTGATTCAATAAGCCAAAGTCCTCCTTTAACAAGCCCTACGTCATACCCTAACGTGAAGGATTACAATAGATGGACGGGGCTATCACTACTTGCCACCTACCTCTACAAACCGCGGTGTACACCCACATTCAATGAAGATGAACAACCCAGAAACCATGTCCATGTTATTCAAATATACCTTAATCCTACCGGATAGAAAAGAACTAGGGTATACTAGGAAGCACATTGAACCGATGCCGTGGCATAGACACATAAATATGCATTGGCTAATATAATAAGTAGGCTCTACTTAATATAATCATACCTAGGTCTATGGACAAATACATCAAATAAGAACAACTTGTCAATACAGATAAATACAATTATACTAAGGGATACATAATTAAGAAACTATATCCTATTCATGATCCAAGTCAACATAAAAAGGAAAAGATATGTGAGAAGAATACTCACTAACTTCTCCAAGGTGACTTGGGAACTAGAGAGAAACTCCTCCAACCTAATGGCACACTAACAATGGAGACCTAATGGAGTATGAGTTGAAAATCCGAAATGTGGCGTTTCTAAGTGAGGGGTGTGGAGTCCTATTTATAGCCTTCGAAGGTCAGCGGGGAAACTTGATTTGCGCGCCAAGCCGCTTGGAATATCTTCAAAAAATGTGAGAGAGCCGGCACATGGAAGTTGACAGGGAAAGGCGGCAACCATTTGTTAGTTGATCTGTGGGGTTAGCCAATCCAAGGGTGGGCCCTCTCGGTCCCTGTTTGGACTGGTCCCCTCTTGGTGGGTCTTGTGCGGGATTCTTTCCGAGATTTTTCTGAATGTTATTTTCATCTCTGCGGGTTGACTCCTTGCCAAATGGCTTCATATGATTCGTCATTTTGCTGACTTTTGCCATGTTGATTTATTTCCTCACTTGTATAAAGTCGGTTTTCACCTACATACATATTTTCTCCAAGTACAAGTTGAACTACATTATTTCAAATAAAATGCATGCAAAAAATGCTAAGTCTTTGTTTATTTTTTAAGGTTCATTGGTAGTATAAGTGGTACTTAAGGACCGCAAACATATGGTAACCTATCGTTCCCCAATAGTGGCATGAGAGCCAACATTTGTAGGTTTTGATCTCGGTCATGCACATATAGTAGATATACTAGATGATATGCATGTGATGTGTAAAACATAGATATGATCTACTACGAGATGTGTGTATAGTAGATATGGTATACTACATGTTCTTGAGTACGGTCTCATAAAGTTATGAGATAACAGTGTCACATGCGTCATTGATGCATTTGTGCTTCTTCTCTGTGCGCAAGCAACCTGTCCCTACCGGCGGGAATCACCATCAGGACTAATCGTGTGCGCCAATAAAAGAGCTAATGATGATGTGTTTCTGCTTTTTCTCCATGTGCATGCAACTTGTCTCTACCCACGAGAATCACCATCAGGACTAATCATGTGTGCCAGAAAATAGAGCCAAAAAAATAAGCACCACATATCATGGTCTTACATAAAATCTATGAAGATATGAGGTATTGTTTCTGGATTAAAATTGGCTCAATTTGATCTATCCGATAAGATTTTCATTATATGTACGGACTCACACCTAGATTACTGCACTAGTTTTTATCATACGTAGCACCGTAACTTGCCTAACTCATTTTTGCAGAGAATGTTGTGACTAGTATGGTCTAAGATGTGTATGTGATGCATGTATATAATTTCATAGCCTGTGAGTCATTTTTTACAGCTGGGTTGAGGGTATCTTGTTAATGTAGAACAGCCTGCAATCTAACCTGTGTTGATTAATGACTTCATATAATTCATTGCTACCTATTAGTTGTAGTAGCTTAGTATTACTCATGGAGGCCAATATGAAGCACGGTGGACACTACGTGAGGAGTCTTATGGCGATGGAGATGAAGATCACTATGTGTTTAGGCTATATTTTTTCGCAGTTAATATGATTGCCGCACTGGTGCAGGTGATGCTTCCCAACAAACAAGAGTCACATAGAGATGTAATTAGCAAATGTTGCTTACCATACTCACTACATATCTAGCTTTGATGCCAAAGCTCACTAGGATCTAGTTGAATATGGATCTTGTAGCACTATATGTCGTGAATAAGCTTTTGTTAAAATGTTTAATGGAAGTTTTACATTTACATAGTGCTTATTATTGCATTATTTCTATTTTAGATCAATGCGCCGAACGCTAGTAATACTCCCAGTTTTAACTTGTGTTCAATATCTCAAAAGGAAGAACATAATGGAACAAACTTTATTGATTGGTATCACATCTTGAGTATTTTTCTTATGCAAAAGAAAAAGAAATACTCCCTCTGTCCCAAATTATAACTCATTATGGAGCTCTCAAGTTTTCCCAAATTATAAGCCCTTCTCAATTCCAATAATTTTTCTCTTTTTCTAATACTTCTCTATCTCTATCTCTATCTCCTCCTTGTTTTCAGCATATTTCACTTTTTTCACTTTTTTTAATTCCCGTGTCCGAACTCAAAACGACTTATAAATTGGGACGGAGGGAGTATGTTCAGGTACCCTATCCTGATGAACTACAAGATAATTCTAATACCTATGAGAAGAGAGAATATGAGAGGTATACTAATTATGCACTAGATGTTAGTTGTCTTGTACTTGTCACTATGTCTTTTGAACTTTAGAAGTAATAATGAGACTACGGATGCTTACAATATAATTATGGGACATCATGTCATGTTTCAGAACCAAATGAGGACTGAAAGATATAACATCTCTACGCCCTTTTATGCATGCATGATGACAAAAGGTGGACCACTTAATCCACATGTCATCAAAATGATTGGTTATATTGAGAGCTTGTATAAACTTGGATTTCCCATTAACCATGATCTGGCTACGGATGTCATTCTCCAATCTCTCCCAGCAAGCTTTGAGCCATTCATTTTGAACTTTCATATAGTTGAAGCCGAAATTGGGTCTGGGCCAACACACCAATAGCACGTCCGTGTGCGGGAATGCCGGCGCTTCCTCAACGTCGGGTTTGGACAGCACCTAGACAACCCCGCCTCTGTAGGGACCCCGTCGGAGGAGGATCGTCTTAGGGTTGATCCAGGCTCAGTCAGGCCAGCCAGATCGTCTTCGGTCGCCGTCGAGATGACAGAAGAACAGCAAAAGGGATCGAGTAAGGGGATTAGTGTTCGGAGAATAACGAAATATAAAGGCAAATGATAGGTTAATTTGGGATACTCCTCAACCGGCCATGGGCCTCTGTTTTATAGAGGTGGGATGGTTTTATCCCGCAGGGAAAAGAATTCCCCAAGTTAGAAAACAAATTGGAATTGATCTGTTGAAAACTTTCTTAAATCGACACAATCGGAGTGTCCAGTAAAGTGTCAGAAACTCCGACGATCGGAGTCTCTAGTAGAATGCCTGAGTGTTCGTCGTGTAAATCCGGGAACCCGAGAGGGCCTACAGGACAATCCGGCACAGTAGCGGACACTCCGGTGGGTTCTATGCCCCAACCCGAGACGGCTTGCCGCACAGTCCGACATGGTGCCGGACGCTCCGATGGGCTGAATGCCCAAACCCGAGAGGGCCTGCTGGACAGTCCGGTGTGGTGCCAGACACTCCGGTGTCGGACAGTCCGACGTGGGGCCGGACACTCTAGTCGGCCCAGTGCCTGAACCCGAGAGGGCTTATCGGATGATTCGGCACTATACCGGATACTCTGGTGGACCAGATGCCCCCAAATCCGAGAAGCCTTGTCGGACACTCCGGCAATGTGCCAGACACTCTGGTGACTCTATAATTTTTGGGTGTCAATACATGCCCCTTATTTTTTGGTGAAGTTCCTAACCATAAAATATTTTAAGCACCCAAAAACCTCTAAGGGCGATGGTTCTCCCGACTCATCGGCCATTGTACCATTTTTGGCAATGATATTCTTTGTATCGACTGTTTTTCTCTTTTATGCTTCTTTCCACACACTTGAATGATACTTTTATCAGCCGTTAATGGCCCTAGGTAATGATTCTCCTCAAATATCTTTCAACATGTATGGATGCCAGGCAATGACTTTTACAACTCTATATGGCCCTTCCCAACTAGGAGACCGTTTCTTGAATTTATTGCTTCTTGAGCCTACGGGCATAATAGTTTTCCACCGCAATTCGCCCACCTAAAAAGTTTTAACCTTTACTTGTTGTAAGATCTAGCAACTCTTGCCTTATCTTTCTCAATTTCTCTCAAGGCACTCAAACGCTTATTGGTGACTACATCAACATTATCTAGCATTAAAATCCTATACTCATCGGTGGATAAGTCATTTCCTTTAGCTACTCTTAGAGCTCCTAGATTTACCTCGACGGGTAAAATGGCCTCTTGTCCATACATAAGCTCATAAGGTGTTACCTTAGTTGTCCCGTGCCTAGATATCCGATGAGCCCACAAAGCCTTTGATAAGACTTCATGCCACCTCTTGGGATGATCCTCTATCTTTTTCTTAACGAGTTTGATCAACATTTTATTACTAGACTTGGCCTGACCATTGGCCAGATGTAAAGGAAGTATCTTGGTCGGTAGTCAAAGTTTGCGGTATGCCGAATCTATGAATAATATGCTCGGTAAGGAACTCAATTACCTCTTTGTGCGTCATGTTCTTGAGAGCCACCGCTTCGGTCCATTTGGTAAAGTAATCCGTCGCTACTAACACGAAGCGGTGTCCCTTCAAAGATGGGGGATGCATTTGCTCTATGAACTCCAATCCCCATTCTTAGAATGGCCACAGTTTTATAATGAGGTTCATCATGGTAGAGAGTGCCAATTGAATATTGCCAAACCTTTAGCACTCTTCGTATCCTTTGTAGTAACAATAACAATCGACAATCATGGTTGGCCACTAGAATCCGGCCCTGCTCAACAACCATTTCATTTTCGGAGCCGATTGATGCGTACCACAAATGCCCTGATGAATTTCTCCCATAGCCACTTTAGCTTCGCCATCCCCAAACATTTCAAGAGCAAATCATCTCCCGTTCGGCGGTATAAGTTACCACCAATTAAAGTATATTTAAAAGCTACATGCCGAACCTTCCTATGCACATTTTGGGTTGGACTATAAATGTATGAAACAATGGGTGACCTCCAGTCAAGCAATTCAGCACTATCAAAATTTGACATGTAAGTATTCGAATGGTCTAGTTCTAGCACCTCAAGCATCGGTTTCTTAATAACTGAAAATTTACCTTTACTAACATTATAACACGATGCTTGTTACGCCAACTCATTTGCTTTACTGTTTTCTAGCCTAGGCATATGATGTATGTTGAACTCATCCATCCTTTTAATGATGTCTAGGCATTTGTGCAAAATAGCATTGAACGATCCGTCTAAGCATTGAAAATTTCCAGCAACTTGTTGCACCACTAATAACAAATCAACAAAAGCCTCTACATGTTTAAACCCCATGGACTCTAACATCTCCAAGCTGAACAACAATGCTTCATATTCGGCTTGGTTATTTGTGCAATCATACTTTAATCGGTTTTAGAATTCAAAGTGTGCATCATGAGGAGAAATAAACACTACACCAAAACCTTGACCCTCTTTGCAAACCTATCCATCAAAATACAACCTCCAAGGGGTAAATGTCACATAACTAAGATCTAAATCATGCTCTAAATCAATCCGATATTCAACAATAAAATTAGCAACAATTTGGTCTTTTATGAATTTTAATGACTCATAAGCCAAATCATATTCAATCAATGCATAAGCCCATTTATCAAGCCTACCACTAGAAATCGGTCTATACAACATATGTTTAATAACATCGGTTTGACAAGCAACCACACAGGTACTAGGTAGCAAATAATTTTTCAAGTTGGTGCAAGCATGATACAAGAAAAAGCATAGTTTCTCGATAAGAGTGTACTTTTTTTTCATATCCACCAACCGTCGGCTCACATATGTGATCACATACTCCTTTCCTTTGGCTTCTTGTGTCAAAACACCACCAATCACATCATCCTCCGCGGCTATGTAAAGACGAAAAGGGACTCCACCCTTGGGCGCCCTAAGAACCAGCGGTGTAGACAATTACTCTTTGATCTTCTCAAAAGCTTCTTGCTGTTTTGCCCCCCAAGTGAATTCGGTTTCATTCTTTAACTCAAAAATAGGAGTAAATGCATTGATTTTTTCTGATAAGTTAGATATGAACCACCTCAAGTAATTCACTTTGCCTAAGAAGCTTCACAACTCTTTCCTACATGTAGGCGTTTGCACGTCCCTAATTGCTTCTATCGTCTTAGGAACTACCTCTATGCCCTTTTCATGAATTATGAAGCCCAAAAACTACCCAGCTGATACACCAAAAGCACATTTGAGTGGGTTTATTTTTAAACTAAAACGACGCATTCGGTCTAAGGCGAGTTGCAAATCGGTCATAAGAATCTAGAGCATCCGATTTGATCACTACATTATCTATGTAAACCTCCATGATGACACCAAACAAATCATGAAAGACAAAGTTCATGGCTCTTTGATATGTGGTACACTCATTTTTTAACCCAAAAGTGATGACATCCCACTCAAACAATCCTACAAAACCGAGACATCTAAAAGCAGTTTTAGACATATCCTCTTCGGCTATGAAGATTTGGTTATATCCTGCATTACCATCAAGAAAACTAATAACTCTATGGCCGAAAGCATCGTTAATCAACATATCAGCTATGGGCATAAAATACTCATATTCGGGAGTGGTTCTATTCAAATTTCTAAAATCAATGCAAACTCTTATCTTACTAGTGTTCTTCTTCACAGGCATGATGTTCGATATCCACTCTGTATACCTTCCCGAGGCGTGTAGGCTCATAGTCTAAGAGATCGTCGTCGTTGAACTCGGAGATATCATCATCTCCCGTGGGCGAAGGTGCTATAGAGTCCTCTCTTAACACGGCGTTGGCCAAACCCAGTGCCTTTGAAGATGCCATCGCTTCCTCTGTCACTAGTGTAGTGGGAGCTTCAGGCTCTTTAGCTCTCCACTACTTATCTTGAGGGACCATCGGCTTCCTCCCCTCGAATCTTCCGAAGGCGTAGCCTTGGAAGCTTTCTCTTTTGAGTGTGGGTCAATCTAGGCAGACACCACCTTGGTTGCATGTACTTGGAGGCGCTCTTGCTGCTGCTAGCTTTATGATCATGGCAAGCCTTTTCAACAGGATCATCCAACGTGATCGGCCTCGTGAAGACTCCCCCGATTTTGACATCGGTTGTGCCAATTTTTAGAACACCTCCGGATGCGCTCTCTTGATGAACAAAAGTGGAAAGGGCAGGCCCATTACTCTTGTCTAGGCGCGGCGGTAGAGCTCCCTCCTTGTACCTTGATCAGTCGAAACTCCGACCGATCAGAAATAGGGTCGGAAAGCCTTGTGAAGACATTTCCTCTCGGTCCGTTCCACTCAGGATGAAATGGCGTGTATGGCATCGGTGGAACGGGCATCGGTGGCACGGGCATCCACGGTCCCATGTATGGATGTCACACTGGAAACGGCGGGCAATGCATAGGAGCGAATCAATACCTTGGGGTTGAGCTCTAGAGTGTTGACGGGGAAAAGGTATTTGTGGATCTGCATCTTCTTAAGACTCAATTGTCTCGCATTAAGGGCCGACTGGACTGTCAATGGAAAACATTGCAATTATTAGTAGCATGAGAATAAGAGTTATGCATTTACAATATGCTCTACGATTAATCTCATCCACCTGAGGTAAAGTGACGCAATCTTAATATCCAATTCTCACATTTAGCTACATTAAAGGTGTACTTCATATCGTCTTTCTGATTCTTATGAATTAGTTTGAGCGAATCACAAGCAAATAATTTGGCCTTAAATAGCCAAACAAACTCGGTAGCCAAAATGTCATTGGAATCATCATCGGAGCTATCCGAATCATATTCCACGACGTGCACGCTTTGGCGGGTCTTGTAATCACATTTTATTTCTTTCCTTCGGCTTTCTTAAGCCGAAGCCCTTTGTTGGAGGTGAGTGAGTGTAAGAAAATTGCATCCCTCCAACTTTTCCCTAAGGTGTGACTGAAACGATTAAAATCTAGGTCGGCTAGGTCATTTTCAGTTGGCTAGGTCATTTTCAGAAATTGTTAAATGGAAACATTGGTTCTTGACATCTCTGAACCATCGAAGATAATCAATGATAAGTTCATCTTTTCCCTGCCTAACTGATGTCAAATGTGACAATTTCAATTCGTTGTATCTGGAGTAAAAGTGGTCATGAAATTTGCGCTCTAAAGACTCAAACGTGTAGATGGAACCCGAGGACAATGATGAAAACCATGAGAAATTGGTTCCAGTTAGCGACAATGAAAACAACTGTACCTTCAAAGTCTCACTAAAACTTACTTCTCCTAGTTGCGCTATCTATTGGCTAACATGTTCCCATATGGTTTTACTATCTTCGCCATTGAATTTGACAAAGTCGGGCACACGCCATCCGCTAGAATAAGGGACCGAATCAAAATATGCGGGGTATGGTTTTTTATAAATTTGGTCTCTTCCCTTAAGGTCTACCCTTACCGTCTCATGGAATTGTTTGCTCAAATCCTACTTGATGCGAGGCACACATTCCTCTATGTTAGCAATGGGTGGCCTAGTGGATGTGCCCGATGGTGGAGGGTGTATACTGGTTTTCATGGCACTAAACAATTCATTGGGGACGAGGCCATGAGGGATACCCGTACCGCTTGGTGGGATAGGCGGTGTGTTATACGTAACAGTACGGTAAGGAGGATCAAAATTAACCAATTCGTTTAATCGGCTCGTGGCTAGATTGGAGATGCTACTACCATCGCATTAGTTTGCACATGAGATGGAAAACTAGTTTGCCCACTAAACGAGTTCAACGGCATGCCATATGGAGGTTGTCCTACACTAGACATAGTGGGCGCCGATGTACTATTAAGCGGACCTACATGCGCAACATGAGAAGATGATGCAATGCTAGCATTTTTGGATGACTTAGATAAGTTTTCTTGGATCATGTATTGCATATCCTTAGTCAAGACCTTTTTTAAATCAGCAAAATAATACGAAAGGTCTTCCAAAGTAACGGGAGGGTGCGTTTGGCAGCACCCATGGCCGTGTCGTCAATGACGGTCGGAAGAATGTGCTCCTTCACTTCAGAGATCGCGCATTAATGGTCCTTTTTGAAGCACGCCAAGTACTCTTCTAGCTCCCACTCTTCCCGCGCCTTGCGCACCTCCTTAGAGGCCTTTCGGCATTCTAGGAATGCCTTACGTGCCTCCTCGGGCAACTCCTCCAAAGATGGCATGACGATATTTGTCACAGAGATCTCAAAGGTTATGGTGGAAAACAACGATTCGGTTTGTGCAACCGGAATCACTCGCTCCCCAGCGGAGTTGCCAAAAAGTGTGTTGACGCTGAAATCGGGTCCGGACCAACACACTGCTCGCACGTCCGTGTGCGAGAATGCCAGCGCTTCCTCAATGTCGGGTTTGAACAGCACCTAGACAAACCCGCCTCGGGAGGGACCCCGTCGGAGGAGGATCATCTTAGGATTGATTCGGGCTCAGTCAGACCAGGTGGATTGTCTTTGGTCACCGCCGGGACGAAGGAAGAATAGCAAAAGGGGTCGAGTAAGGGGACTAGGATTTGGAGAAGAACGAAATGTAAAAGAAAATGATAGTTTCGATTGGATACTCCTCAACCAGCCATGGGCCTCTAGTTTATAGAGGCGGGATGGTCTTATCCCGCAGGGCAGCGGATTCCTCAAGTTAGGAAACAAATTAGAAATGATCTGCTGAAAACTTTTCTAAATCGACACAATCGGAGTGTCAGGTAAAAGTGCTGGATATTTCGGTGATCGGTGTCTCCGGTAGAATGCCGGAGTGTCCGTCGTGTAAATCCAAGAACCCGAGAGGGCCTACCGGACAATTCGGCACAGTATAGGACACTCCGATCGGTTCTATGCCCCAACTCGAGATGGCTTGCCGGACAATCCGGCATGGTGCCGGACGCTCCGGTGGGCTGAAAGCTCAAACCTGAGAGGGCCTGCCAGACAGTCCGGTGTGGTGCCGGACACTCCGGTGTCGGACAGTTCAGCGTGGGGCCGGATACTTGGTGGACCAAGTATCCGAACGCGAGAGGGCTTACCGGATGATCCGGCACTATGCCGGACACTTTAGTGGGCCGGATGCCCCAAACCCGAGAAGGCTTGCTGGACACTCCGGCAATGTGCTGGACACTTTGGTGACTCTATAATTTTTGGGTGTCAAGACATGAATAGCACGGAGAAGACATTGGCAGAGTTGCATTTGGTACTAAAGCTTGCCAAGTAAATCACATAGAAATCTTGTACAAATCATATGATGATGGTGCAAAAGGATAAGAAGAGAAAGCGCAAACCTAAATCTATTTCAGATGAGATCCCAAGATCTAAGTCTAAGGCTGCAGTAGGTCCTCCCAAGCCAAAAGACATGGCAAATGATGTTTGCCATCACTGCAAGAAGGCTGGCCGTTGGTAGAGTAACTGTGACTTCACTGGGAAGAATTCAAGAAGAAAAAGAGTACAAACTCTACATAAGATACCAATGTTGTTGAAATTAATTTTGCAACTTGTCCTGATGATTCATGGGTATTTGATACCGGAACGATGATTCATTCTATCAAATTGCTGCAGGCGATTAAATGTACAAGGATGTGTGCAAAAGGTGAGGTGGATGCTTGTGTTGGCAATGATGCGAAGGTTGCTACATTGGCCGTCGGTACTTATCTACTTTCATTACCATCGGGACTAGTTTTAAAATTGAATAATTGTTAGCAAATTATATCATCCTGTTTAGAGGAAGTTGATGGTTATACAATAATAATAAGTAACAAGTATTCTCTATGCTAATTGTCCATTGGTGAATGGATTATATTGTCCTCAGTTAGAGAATACACTAATTTATAACATTGTTTCAAAAAGGCTCCATCCTAATGATTTGAACAATCCCACCTACACCTGGCATTTCCGTTTAGGTCACATAAATGAGAGACGCATGGAAAAGCTCCATAAATATGGACTTCTACAGTCATTTGATTTTTAATCATTTGACACATACCGGTCTCGTCTTTTGTGAGGCGCATTGAAAAAGGTCAACTCCTATGGCTTGTGGTGTGGGTAAAACATGAGAAATAGTCACACCTTGCTAGTTCAAAAAGGGATAGACCAACTCAAATAAAGAGGGATAGACCAACTCAAATAGCCAGTGACCTAAAACATACTAACCCCAAGTTAACCTTTTTACGTAAATCGAGTATGAAAGCGTAAGCGGGTTGCTATGTAGGTGTGGCTCGCATAGGCTGTTACAGAATGGTATCAGAGCAGACCTTAGCTGTGTCGCGGACACTTACGATCAGGGGCGTAGATACGATGTAGATGACACGTGGGTCCTGTGGGGTCACAACATGACAAGTATGCTGATACTGACGTGCGGGCGTGGCAAGGGAGGATCGATCTTGTACATCTGTCTTTTGTGTGGATGTGTTGCCTCGACGAGGACGGTTGAGCCCTTTGAGGGTGGGAAACTGTGAGGTTTATGGAAAAAGGCCCAATTCTCATGGCTTATTGTGTGAGTAAATTGTGAGAATAGTCTCACCTTGCTAATTCAAAGAGGGATAAACTAACTTATATAGCCAGTGACCTAAAGCATAGTGACCTAAAGCATAGTAACCTCGAGTTAACCCTTTTACGTAAAGTAAGAACAAAAACATAAGCATGTTGTTGTGTAGGTATGGACAAGCAGCGTGTGCGTGAGCATGAGCCGTATTTAGACCTGAGCTATTATCTCTTTGATGGGTTAGTGTGAGGGGGTGAATGAGCTATTGACCTAGTTTGTACATATAGAAGTATTTGGATGGATGAGCTGCATGGTCTGAGAAGGGTTTCATTACTTTATTACTTTAGCTAGTCCCAATGTTTGTGCTAATACTACAGCCTAAAAAATATTACTTTAAGAAATAATATATTAATATTAAAATGAATACAACAACTTTTTTTAGATCTCATATGTTTATTCCAGGTAGTTGTGTTGTTTTGTTAACTAAAAATAGTCAGTGTGGGCCAAAGATCTGAGAGATTCGGAAGAGCTCATCTGTTAGATTTGAAAAGCGTGTCTGTGGAGAGATTTCATCCGCCAGATTTGTAAAAAAAATAACTCTGCGTGCATTTTCCGTGTGCACGTAGTCTAACCCATCTTTGTTGCGACGTTTTACCGTGTGTACGTAGAAAAGAAAAACTATGCTTTTTAAGAAATAGTGATTGATGACTTTAGTGGGATTTACCTAGTCTCTAAACGTTGCTTCTATTGTAGTGTTGTGTTTATTGTCTATTTGGGTGAGTAGTGGGAGTACATGTGAGTGCTAGTGTTTTATGAAAAATATTTTTCTCAGCATGAAGTGACATGTCACTTACATGAAAATCATGTGCTTATAAGGTTAAAGTAATACACTGAGAAAATAATTCCATTTTTAATAATATACTCCATCCGGTTTTAAAGTATTGATCATTCGTCTTATTAAAAAAATTTATTCCAACGTGTAAAATTATTAGTCATGATTTAAATTCCACTAATGATAAACTAAATAATAATAAAATTTACACATTTGAACAATTCTTTCGAATAAGACGAATGATCAAAGTTAAAGTTAAAAGTCAACGGTGTTATTTTAAAACTGAAGGTAGTACTATGTACATCTCCGCAGCTTGTTTGCGTCAATCATTGACCTAAACATATTTCCCCTCTACAAGTGCATTTGTACATTATCAACAAAAGTAACACAACACTGCGTTAACACATCATTGGTGATTGCTAACACAGCCATATCGCCACATAAGTTGGTCCCCTGAACTGAATAAAGCAAGTGACCCATTCCATTACAGTGATATCTTGTTGGGTGAAGTTTACAATAATCTCAACTTTACGTTGATGGAAATGATCACCCTGTTTCTCTTTTCACCCGTGATCGATCGATCTAAATAGTGTGACAACAATAATCAATAAGAAAATGACGCAACGGGAAAGATTGTAAGTATTCCTTATGATTAATGAAAGTTGAGCTCTCCTTTCTAAAAAAAGGAAACACCTATTGTATTCTTAGTTAAGACCCTGCTTGCTCCAGATTTTGCTTGCCGAGATCTCATTTGTCTTTTGATGCATGAAACCTGAAATTTCTTACAAACTCCAATAGCAATAACCTAATGGTCAAAAGTGAAAAGTAAGAAATCAGCTAAAATCCAAAAGCAAAACCAGCAGGCCCAACTATTTTTGGACACATGACGGGGATGACCGAGTATATAATTACTCCCTTGGATTTCATAATTCTTAATATTTTGAACAAGACTTAGATTTGTCTTAAGAAGTACATTCATATGAAAAGTATACGAATGTCAATTTTAAATAAACAACTAGAAAGATAGCACGGTCTTACCGCGCCTGCTGGCCTATTTAGGAGTAATTGATTTTATGAGATCTTATTGATATATTTTAAGCTTTTTTGTAACTCAACTATAATTCATGTATAATAAGCATATCAACTTAATTTGATTTTACTCCTTCTATGTTTAACATAGCCGGTCCCAAGCCCGGATAAAGGAGGAGAGTACTCCGCCTATGCTTCCTAACATGGGTAGAGGTTTCACCTATGTTGCCACAACATAGCCGGTATCAAGCCCGGATAATTTAGTGCGTTGTGTTAGGCGTGGCGAGCCAACAACTATCTTAGCCATTTCCATGAAAATGAAACCCCAAAGAATTTCGTTGGGGCGTAACCCTCTTAGCGACGCGCTACGCCGGAACCCGGGTATGGTGGAAAATGATCAAGGGCCGGGTCACCAAATCCTTAGTGGTGCGCCGTATCGTGATCTGGATGCGGTGACAAGTGTGCAAAGATCGGGTCGTCGCATCCTTAGTGGCGCGCTACGCCGTCGCCTGGGTGTAGTGAAAAATGAGTAAGGGTCTTCGCATTTGACTCAGCGAATGCGGAGGGTAAGGAAGCTATTCGAGCCTTGTAAGTTGCGGGTAGGTAGTTGGAATGTAGAGTCGCTCTCGGGTAAGCTTCGAGAGGTAGTCGATGTTATGATTAGGCGACGTGTGAATATTTTTTGTGTTCAGGAGACGAAATGGAAGGGTCAAAAGGCAAAGGAGGTGGAAGATACCGATTTCAAGCTTTGTTACACGGTGACATTGACAGCAAAAAACGGAGTAGGCATTGTGATCAACAAGAGGTTTAAAGATGATATGGTGGACATCAAGAGGCACGGAGATAGGATTATTCTAGTGAAGCTGGTTATTGGAGATTTAGTTCTGAATGTAATTAATGCTTATGCCCCTCAAATAGGTTTGGATGAGAGTGTCAGGAAGCAATTCTAGGAGGATTTGAATGCGATGGTCAGCAGTGTGCCTTTCGCTGAGAAGCTCTGTATAGGAGGAGACTTAAATAGGCACATTGGCTCTTCTAGCGTAGGCTTTGAGAGGGTGCATGGTGGTTTCGGCTACGGGAGTAGGAATTAAGAAGGGGAGGGGAGTTTGGACTTTGCCTTGGCCTACGATTTGTTTATTGCGAACTCCTGTTTTAGAAAGAGAGCCTCTCATTTAGTAACCTTTCATAGTGGTCCTCACTGTAGCCAGATTGATTTTATCTTAGCAAGAAAGGAAGATAGACATGCTTGCTTAAACTGTATGGTGATACCAGGAGAATGTGTGGTACCTCAGCATAGGCTTGTGGTTGTGAACTTTCGCTTTCAGTTGCGCTCTATACGAAGGAAGCAAATCAAGGTGAAAAGGACATGGTGGAAGCTTAAAGAAGATGCAGTACATACTTTTAAGGAAAGAGTTATCAAGGAGGCCCCTTGGCAGGCAGAAGATGATGCAAATGTTATGTGGTTGAAAATAGCCGCTTGCATTCAAAAAATAGCCTCAGAGGAGTTTGGTGTGACTAGAGGAGCCAGACGTGAAGCCAAAGACACATAGTAGTGGAACGAGAATGTCCAAAAGGCTATCAAAGAGAAGAAAGAGTGCTTTAAGAGAGTACACCTTGATAGGAGCGTGGTCAACATAGAGCAATATAAAATAGCAAAACAGACCGCAAAGCGAGCGGTGAGTGAGGCAAGAGATCGGATGTTTGATGCCTTATACCATCAACTAGACACGAAAGAAGGGAAAAAAGACATATATAAGATAGCTAAAAGCCGAGAGAGAAAAACTAGGGACCTCACCCAAGTGAAATGCATTAAGGATGAAGCAGAGCGTCTGCTAGTAAATGATAAAGAGATCAAGGATAGATGGAGGGAGTATTTTGCTAAACTCTTGAACGAAGATAGTGGTAGCTCATCCATTGAGTTGGATATCTCTTCCGATCACCTAAATAGGCACTTTGTGAGAAGGATTCGGGAATCCGAGTTAAAGGAGGCCTTGAAAAGAATGAAAGGAGGTAAGGCGCTGGGTCCGGATGGGATTCTCATTGAAGTGTGGAGATGTCTTGGGGATGTAGCAATAGTTTGGCTCAACATGTTGTTCAATCTCATCTTTCGATCAAACAAGATGCCTGACGAGTGGAGGCGGGGTACTTTAGTACCGATCTTTAAGAACAAGGGACATGTGCAAAGTTGTACTAACTATCGAGGGATCAAGTTAATGAGCCACACTATGAAGCTATGGGAGATGGTTATTGAGTACCATCTGCGAAGATCAATGAGAGTCACCCAAAACTAATTTGGTTTCATGCCCGAGAGATCCACTATGGAGGCAATTTTATTAATAAGGCAACTGGTGAAGAGATACAGAGAACAGAAGAAAGATCTGCATATGGTCTTCATTGACCTAGAGAAGGCATATGATAAAGTGTCTAGGAACGTTATATGGTGGGCATTGAAAAGGCACAAAGTTTCAACAAAGTACATTAACCTCATTAAGGATATGTACAAGGATGTGGTGACAAGTATTTGAACAAGTGATGGAGACACCGATGAGTTTCCAATTAATATAGGATTGCACCAGAGGTCGGCTCTGAGCCCTTATCTTTTTACTTTGGTGATGGATGAGATCACATGAGACTTACATAGGACATTCCTTGGTGTATGCTCTTTGCGAATGATGTGATGCTAGTGGATGAGAGTAGGATAGGGGTGAACCAGAAGTTAAAATCATGGAAACATGCTTTGGAGTCAAAGGGTTTTAGACTTAGTAGGTCTAAAACAGAGTATATGCGGTGTGATTTCAGTGCTACCGTAGTCGAGGAGGAAGATGTTAGACTTGATGGTCAGGTGGTACCTAAGAAGAACACTTTCCGTTATTTGAGTTCAATGTTGCAAAAAGATAGGGATATTGATGAGGATGTAAGTCATCGAATTAAAGACGAATGGTTGATGTGGCGTCAAGCTTCTGGAGTCCTATGTGATAGTAGGGTGGCTCAAAAACTAAAGGGTAAATTCTATGGGACTGCAATTCGTTCTGCCATGCTTTATAGAGCAGAGTGTTGGCCTACGAAAAGGCGACATGTCCAACAGCTACATGCAGCCGAAATGCGTATGTTGAGATGGATGTGTGGCCACACGAGGAGAGATCGTGTCCGAAACGATGACATACGAGAGAGATTAGGAGTGGCACCAGTTGAGGAAAAACTTGTGCAACATCGTTTGAAGTGATTCGGACATATTCAACGAAAATCATAGGAGTCACCGGTTCGTAATGGGATGGTAAGTCGACCAAACGATGTGAAGAGAGGCAGAGGTAGACTAAATTTGACTTAGGAAGAGTCTGTGAAAAGAGATCTGAAGGATTAGGATATCGCCAATGAGTTAGCTGAGACTAGCAATTCACATGCCTGAACCTTGATTGTCGGTTGTTGCTCTTTTTTAGTCGTCTCTCAGGGTTTCATCTCTAGCCTACCTCAACTTGCTTGGGACTAAAGGCTTTGTTGTTGTTGTTGTTGATATGCTTATGATTTTTTTGACAGAAGTGGATATTATATAATTAATCATCAATAAGGTTTAAAATCAACATAGTGACACAAATATTGCAGCCAACTCAATGTGAGATTTTGACATTTTAAAAATGCCAAAATATTCCAAAAAGTATGATTATTTCTAACTTGAGATAATTAAAAAAATCTACATTACGTAGGACCATTTCAAACTCACATCTTATGGAGCACCATATGATTTCTGGACCTGCAGCTCTTTGAAGAAATCAACAGTAATCTTCCCAACTACAACGAAGAATAGGCAACATCAGAATTAGAAAGGGCAAGTGCAAACAGCTCTAGTGAGTATTGTAAGCAGGTAACGGAGTCCATACAAGTAGGTTTGGGGAAACATCTGAGTGTTTGTCTAATCTAGCAGCTGTTGTAACAAAGAATATCCACCCTCTACCAGCACCAGCTGGAACACTAATAGCTCTGGTATTTTGTATTAGTATACAACCTGCCTGATTTTGCTGTAGAAGATTTATTTATATGTGGTCATATGATTACAGGTACCAGTGAAAAATCTAGAGAAGCTGGTAAGAAGAGGAAGCAGAGAAAGGCCCGGTCCACAGATGACCAGGAGTTTCAGAACATCAAGAAGATAGAAAAAGAAGCAGTACACAGTAGAAAGGTGTAACATCCCGTAAATTTCAAATTAATAAAGCGACGAATTATCCTAATTTCCGTTCCGATCAAAAATCAAATGTTCCAAATTTCGTTCCGTCTAATTCGGAATCCTTCTTTCTAAAATGTTCCAGTGCCGAAATAATTTAGTCCGAGTTTTTTTTGTTGGCGGTAAAATTATTTTTTGAAAATTCTAAATTTATTTTCAGATTTCTAAATAATTTCTCTAATTATTTCTCTCAGAATTATCCTCTCTCACCTACTTCCTATTTAATCCCTCCTATAAATATCCCTCTAACCCTATTTCTAATCCCTATCCCATTTTTTCGTTTTTTTCTTCCACCGCAAGTTGCCAGAGAGTTCCTGCTTGTATCATCCTCGTTCTGCGCGTCACGATCCCCGCCGGATTCAAGCTCGCGTCGGTCGCCGCAAGGTACCCGCGTCCTCTCGATCCTCGCAACATCTTCTAGGGGCCTGCCGCGTCGCCGCACCCGTCCTCGCGCGGTCTCCCGAGGAGCTCCTGACGCCGTCCACTGCCGCGAGCCTGCCGATTGGAGCTGCGTCCCGCGACCGTCGGCCGCTTCGTCGACCCCGCTTGAGTTCCACGCCGGTCTGGAGTATGCACCCACGCGCATCACTCGAGCCATCCTGTGTCTCCACGGTGTCCCGCGCGCTGCCGAAGACCCACTGGATCGACGCTTGCGCCTCGCCCCCGCCGGTCCGAAACCGCTCTGCCGCGCGCGCCGTTTTCCCCGCTGGTCCGCGTGCGATTTTCCTCCAGTCCATCGCCTGCCACGTCCCCGCCGCTGGACTCCGCGTCACCAGCCGATCCTCTGCACTGCTCCGTGAGATTTTGATTCGCGTTCTTACCCATCGGTCCAACCACTGCCTCTGTGTGATTTTTCTCATTTTCCACCGGTCCGTGCAGTGCTTCGTTATCTGCAGCTCCGTGTTGCCTGCTCAGATCCAGTTCGCATCGGTGATTCCAGTGAGCCGAGTCATCGTCAACCGTCTCAATTTCCAGTGCTTCTCCCATCTCCGATCTCCAGATTTTGGCTCCGATTTTCTAGATCTCGGTGAGAATAATTCCCCTGTCTTCAATTACTTTTTTCTCTTCGATGTATTCTTGAATTAATTACTAATCTAGCTGTGATTAACTGATCTGCGATTAATCTAATTCTTTGTGGTCTAGATTGTCTCTGATTTTTGGAGAACTCCATTTGATCTCAGTTGATTCCTAAAAAATTGTTCCGTTAATTTGTCTCGTTGAGGTTGTCGTGTAGGATTTTTCAGGGAATGCTTTGCGCACGTTTAGTCTAGTAGTTTCAATTTAGATTTAATTTTCGGTTTTAATTATCGCGTTCCTAGTGTCTGACCCCTGTTCGTGCTGTGTTTAGCTAGTGTTCCCTAGGAGGGGTTCCACGAGCCTGCTCAGTTCGATGACCCGGATCCCGACTTCGGTCCCAATTTGCCAGGCAAGCCGCGTTCCTTGATCATTTTATACCCAGTATTTTAAACTGCATTTTTTGTGTGCAACCTTAATTTGCATGCCAACTATTTTAAAATATGCTAGCAACATTCTTAAGCCATGCCTATTTACTGTTCCACAAATATGAATCCTATGATTGCTTTAGAATATTTATTTTATTTTTTTTAGCCATGCTTAGTCACATTTATTTTTATCTCACACCTATCACTATAAAAATAGAATTTGTGTTAAATAATTTTGAACTGTGCTTCAAATGTGCGAGTTTTTTAAATAACTATACATAACTATTTAGCGGGGGCAGGATGGAGTATGAAGAGCTGGAGGACTTTTGAGAAGTCCCTGTGGGTGTACCTGTTGCGGGTACAACGAAAAGATCCGGGCTGAGATCTTTTCGTGAGACTTATTGTTGGCATTGAGGTTGGAGATTGTGTCTGCCCCGGCAATTAAGGACCGAGTCCTTTGAGCCTTGTACGCTCAGTTGACAACCATGCACACCATGTTACCCCGTATGGGCAGTTGGCTTGACTTTAAAGCTTACCGAGACTGGTTGTTTACCCGTGGGTTAACGGTGTTGTGTTAGTGTGGTGTAGAGCTCTGACTCCCCACATGAGATCGAGATACCCCATCTGATCAGTGGTAGGCTCCTCACAGGCCCAGGATCCGGTTGCGTAGGCATTTGGGATCCCTATCCTGGAGGACGGATAGCGCCAGTTAAAGCTTGTGGACAGGTCTTGTGTGTTTGTCGTGACTACGACGGTAGTTTCTGATGACGCTTCTTGTGAGTCCAGGTGCATAACCTCTGCAGAGTTTTAGTCAATGCACATTGCCACGATCTTTTGAAAGAACACCCCTTGAATTGTGCTCCTCGTCGAGTAGTTTTGTTTTTCTTCCTTCTCTTCTATTTCAAAATGTTTTAGACTCTGGCCTTAGAGCTGTGGCCGAGTGTGGAGATTACACCGACATTTAAAATGAACCTCTATCCGAGATAATGGAGATCTCTGCGGGGCAAGATAATAAAATTTGACAGTTTTAAAATAAAGCTTTCTTACATCTTTAAAATAAAATAAAATGTTTTAGACTTGCATTTAGCACTTGAGCTATGCCTTTATCCTTGAAACTTTTTTGCATGCATGCATTGTTGTTAGGTAGTATGCGGTTTGCTGAGTATTCGTACTCACGGCTTTCTAATTTATTGTTTTCAAAGGAAACTCTTAGCTTCGACTTCGACTACGTCTCCGACGAACCGTGAAGTCCGCTCCTGCGCTCAAGCTAGCCTATGTGGAGAAGGTTCGCTACTATTGTCATGTTGATGCTTCCGTTGCTGCTTTTGTTGGATTCTCGATAGTGATCTATCTGCTCTTAGATGTTTTCGGCCTGCGTGCCGATGGATCATTTTGGGGAATTTTATTCTAATAAATTTGCTTTAACTTGCTATTTTTTATTCTCGTTTCTTGTTTAATATTTCTGTTATAGTTTCTTGATTGATCGCTTGTGATGTCGTGCTTGCCAAGCTCTTGGAATTGGTATGCCGGCCAATAGGACCACCAGAACAAAAATGTTCAATATGAAGATCCGATTCCTTTCTCTCGTATCAGGTACATCCATCCACACGAATGGATATTACAGAAACAACGGTGAAGGAAGTGTGCCTCTGTTTGAACTAAAAAAATCGTTACGCTACTTTCCACTGTCAGAAGGAGAAATTCTCACTAATCTATGAACTTCTAAGTCGGCTTTGGCGTACCCAAATGTATCTCCATCATCAAATTCGATAGTAGCCCTTTGGAAATAGCAGTTGTCTACTATTAATTCATTTCTGCTAATAATCAAGATATCAGACACTAACTGATTTGAAAGAGAGTGAACAATATGCAAACAAAACATACATCTCTAGCAATTATGTAAGTGGTAAAAGTCTTTTTAAAGAAATAATTCCAAACCAGATTGGAGCGGAGCCCGTGCGTGATCTATACATGTTCGAGACCAGTGCAGCCCAGTTCACGCCCTCGGTGCCTACAGCTCCTGCCTGAACCCAAAACGATTATCATAAGCACTAACTTACTAGAAACCTCAGGAAATAAACCTCGTGGAAGGAAGAACAAGAGTCATTGTATCCAAAAAGTAATGCATTTATTTCTTCTTTTCCTTCACACTTCTTATCACGTCAGTAACAGCCCTCATAGATTCCTACATAATACAGGTAAAAAGAAGATTAATAAGTTACCATGAATAGATAAAAGGAATATAATATTATGTTTATGTTTTACATCATATACTGTACTAAAGAACTGTACTTACCGTCCCAAGTTCATTATCATTTTACTCGTGTGCAAGCCTTAAAATATGAATGTGTTCAATCAATTCCTGCTCAAATTAGTTCACCGGCTTAATATTGGCCTTGAGCTCACCCTACTCACGGCTAACCCTCCCAGCAGAAATGTTTTATCCAAGAGGTCTAACCTCTCCAGCACCACAGGTATTATATGTTGCAAGTAACTGTGCAAATTAGACGACATGCAGGTCAATCAAAACAGAACTTTCAGGTAAGTTCATATAACACTACATGCTTGCATATGACTCCGAGAATCAAGCAACTACGATGCACTTCCTGGGATCACTATACTACGCATTTCACTATTGTCAATTACGGAATGCATCAAGCAAGAGATATCGTGTGAAAAGATAGACCTTGATTTGCTATTTGATGACCTTGACGGACTGCGCGACAGCAGCGGCGTGGCTGCACGCCTTGCACGGCCTCCGAAAGGATCACCCTTACTGGCAATAGAGTCTATCGTCAAGCAATCCGTCGTTGTAGGAACATTCAGAACCGCCGGTTTGGTCGAGGAGGACAAAGACTGTGCTGGTTCATTAAGGGGTGTTGCGTCGGTGTTTCTGTCGGCAGCGGATGGGGATTCACCAGCAGGCAGAGCATCAGCGGAAGTGCTGTGCGGCGTGGTGCTAGGCGGCGGCGAGCGGCAGACGACAGCTTCGGCGGCAGCAGTGGCAGAGGATGGCGGCGACAGCAGAACGAGCGCAGCGGCTTCAACGGGGAGCAATACAGAGAAGAGTCCAGAACTATCGGATTGAACGACTCGGATTGAAACTAACTTCCATCCAACGGATTAGCTAAAAGGAGATGACGTGGAGCAATCTCATGGCAAGAAACCGAGCTGGTTTAGATATTAAAAGATTATAAAAAATAGAAGTTAAATTTGCATTTTAAAGACTGTGTCATTGTCCAAAATGACAATAATTATGAAAATGCAAGGAGTAAGTGAGCAATGTCGATAGGGTCGTTTCTATTGGTTCTACACCTTTACGTAACTGTTGCAACAAAATTAGCAGCTTTATTTTCGGAAGGCAAAAGAGAAATTAGATTAACATTTTTTACGACAGAAATCAGATTAACATGCACGTAGCCGAAAGGAAAGGTCTGAGCTCGACGCTTACGTCTTGTCGTGTTCATTTCCTCCATGATTTATGCATGATACTTTCAAAAGCATAGATCGATGGCACAGCGATCGAGCCCGCCACGACACACCATTTCATATATTGCTATCTCGTTTTGACATGCACAGACCGCCAAAGCATGGTGTGTAAAGCACGCACTGGACCGGCAACATCCGCTTTATTATCCTGTAGATGCCGCGATACGCAAGCGCTTTCGGGTGCATCCTCTCGTCAATGTCAAATATTAACGAGTCAGCAGAGACCCCATTCTACAATTGGGCATATTCCTTTTTTACTAATTGTAGTTCGTCGCGGAGAGTAATTCTATCTAGCTCCATTCTTGTGCCGTGGCTCAAAGTTTATTTTAAGTTGGGATCTGTGTGTAATTTAGGGCCTGTTTGCTAGGATTCTTTGTGATTTCTGCTTCGGCTTTACCTCTGTTTTCTCTGGATTGGAAAATAATTTCTCTAAAGACAACCTCTTTTCAAAGAAACATTTCATAACACAGCTTGTCTTGTGGTCCAATGCAAAAAATAGAAAGAGAAACTATAAGAAGCTACGTTTTTGTGCCTTTAGACCCTTATTTGAAACATAGGAATTTTAATAGTTGTGCAGAAATTTCGTATGAATCAGTTCGATTTTAATTAGAGAAAAAATATAGTATTTAGGAAATTTTTGGGGTTCCAAATATGCCGTAGCTCCTAGTGCAATAAATGCTTCTTGGGGGGGGGGGGGGGGAAAAAGCACTTGTAGAGCTTGCAGAAGCTAGGCCAGAAGCACTTTGATAAGCCCTACACAATGAGGTTTGGAAGCAAAGTATTTTTGGATTTTTTGAAGAATACTATTGTGTTACCAAAAGCATTAGTTTCAGAAGGTAAGGAGGTGATTATATGCAACAAATTTTGTAGTTTTTGAAAATCATCATATTGGGAAAAGTGTAGACATTTTGTAATTTTAAAAACTTCACTCATGACCTCTTTTTTTAAACCATGGCTTTGCTTTACATTGATATATAAAACTATAGTTTCTTAATACTTTGGTATTGAAAAACTAACACCCAAACAGCGCCTGAAGCAAAAAAGGAGGTGGACAGTTCAAAAAAAAAAAAACTATTCCTATGCCACTCTGCCCTTCAGCCTGATACAGGGAAGATACCTGCGGACTGCAGAGAGCAGTGCCGCAATGATCATTTGGGACTGTCGTTTGAAACCTTAATAATAATTCTAATACCCGTCCTAACGGTATGGTTTAAAGAAAAATATTTAATCAGGATAATAATATTTGGACTATGCTAATGTTACAGTACAAATGCTAATTATATAATTGCTCAAAAGATAAAAAAAGAAGGTAATAACCAGATTTGAGAGAATAATGTGTTCATTTATATCATGTAGAGAGTGGGTACAACCTGGAACAGGCACAGAGAGCATCTAGTAGACTAGTAGAGGCTCTGAAATGAACAAAAAAAATTAAAACGGAATCTATTAGAGGAGGGAGAGGCTGGCGTTACTGAGTTTCCAGATTACTGAATCATAGAATTAATGTAGGTGGAAGATTAATTGCTAATTTCAAGGACCCAATTGAGGGGAGATCCAAGTAAAACCAACCATAGATTTGAATGAGGTGTATTGTTGTCCCTCGGATTTGAGGGAGGAACAAGTGTAGGTACAAATCTTTATGTGAACGTAGTCTAATTACTCCATGTGGAGGGTTTTTGGGGTAAGTTTAGTTGTGTGAAGCTAGATAAAAGAGCTCCGCTAAGGTAGACACCCCCTCTTCTCTAGGAGGTGAAAGACCGAAGCAATCTGAGCAGTCAGTTTTTTGAAGAAAAAAATCCGAATATTAATCACAGCCGGCAAACAGACCGTGTCAAATATAAAAACGCATGCAACTTTCCAAAAAGGCTGTCACATTGCAAGAAAAAAATGTAAAAACGAGCTGTTCACTTGCCTATTTAACACACATGCAACTTTCCAAATATATCAAATGCGTTTATTTTCAAAACTGAAGGATTTTGTTTCCTTAACTGTTGCATGCATCCTTTCCAAAATTTGATGATTTTCTTCCAATTTAAATATTTATTAATTATTAATTATTTTACTTTTTTTACCTCCTAGGAGGTAAAAGAATCATTTCTACCTCGAGATCCGTGTAAATGAGCGGCTCACGTCTATTTAGGTTTACCGTAGAATTTGCCAGATAAAAAGGAACACGTCTTTTTAAGGGGTGGAGATAGAGAAAGGAAAAATAATTGGTACCAAACCACGTGTAGCTAAGCTTGCTAGGTTTCATATGGTGAACATTTTTCCCTCCTGAATTCGAGTCGCACACGTGGAGCACTCGATAGCGATGCATAAGGCGTATCTGACTCTGTTAATCTAAAATATCAGTCGGCTCAGCCTCTTGTAGGGTACATGGTGCGTGTTTGTTTATAGAGGGATGCTTGTGCATGTGCCATGTTCATAGAAAGTAATTCGATAGGAACTCAACATAGTTTTTTTGGGATTCTCAAAAAAATCATAGTCTTTTTAGCAAGGAAGGAACTCAAAATGTTCTGTAACATGCGAAGTTCATAAACATGCACAAAGCATTCTCATGAGCATCATTTAGTACAAGCATTGCATAATAATAGCATTTCAAATTTTAAATTCAATTTTGAATAAATTTAAACCCGTCCTTGTGAAGTAACTCAAAAATTTTGTATACATCTTGACCCAATCAAAACTTATGGCATAAGTACCCTTGATTCCTTGAATTTACATGATTTTACCAAATTTTTAGGTGTTATTTTGATGGCCTAAAAATTCAAGCAACTTTTGAAAACAGTCAACTGTTATGAATTTTAATTTGAATTCTATATCTTCGTTTCAGGGGCTTCCAGTTGTAATGGATTCAACTTCATTTGTTTTATCACCAGAAAAATCCACAAAAATTTGTGAGGCTTCGAACTTAGTTAATCTTGTGATCAAAGAAGGGAGAATGTTTAACCCGAAAAAATCCAGAAAAAGAAAAGACCTGTGACCCCATCCATCAGCCTCACCCTTCTCTCATCTTTAGCCTCCAAACAACTTCAGAGAAAGAGGGTCAAGCGCCCCATGGCATGGCAGCCCCCTACTTTTCCCCATTTGCAAATTGTTCGATGCCGTTCGGAGCCCCTCTCACTGCCCATGGCCCCCACTTTCGACACCGTCGACTTTCCAGTCCTTCCCCATCCCAAAACCAGCCAGATTTGCTTCATCTCCTTTCCTCTATTGTTTTCCACCTCACTTTGCTTGCACGAGCTAAGGCGATTCCGAATGCCTCATCGCCGGGGATTGAAGGAGGAAGCTTCCCCGAGCTCCTCCATAACTTTCCCAATCTACCTCAAGCCCGAAGCTCGCCGTCCCCATCTTCTTCGACTCAAGATCAGTGAAATCTACCATTGTTTTCCCAAAATCAAGATCACCCCATGCTTTTCCTATCCATCAAGCACCTCCCCAAGCTCCTAGATAGCAAGATGAAGCTTTCCCCTCGCCCATTCTCCTCCTCTTGGTCGATTGTGTTCCATTGTTGAGCTTCAAGAGCATCAATGGCTTTCTTCACCATTGTTGATGATTCTTCGGAGAAACTTGATGCATGTCTTTTTAAGTACCTCAAATTGCGGACATATGTCATGTTTATGCTTTTAGTACCTTGTTTCACTTCCAAACATCATCCTTGGCCATCTAGGAGATCAGCCCCTTTCTTCCTGAGCATGTTCATGTTGCAGGCCCAGACAAGTCTAGCTAGGATAGAAAAAGTCTGAGCTACCCCCTTTGCACGCGTAGTCTGAACGAGCCATCCAGACAAATCCAGGGTGCCCAAGCTAGACCCGGACAAGTTCAAACCTGTCAGATTGCAAAATTCATAGAAAAATCATCCGAGCTCCGATTCTTGTGAAAGTTATTTCATTTGTTTCATGTCAACATTTTGTACATGCTAAAAATATGATCCAGCCCAAATTCCAACCATAAAAATTAGTTATTGATTTGAAGATGAATAAATATCATAATCATCATATTCATATCAGTTGCATTAATTGACACATATCCTAATCAAATCTAATACCATTTGAGTCATTCTTTTTGCATTGTAATCATAACTCATTGCACTTCATGTCTGCCCATGGTCATGATATTTACACCTCACTTCATACCATTATCATACTGTTCATTCGGTGCACCTTCTCATGTTTAAGGCGAGCAACCAGAGGGTGATGTTGGTTGTTCGGAGGGTACAGCAGAGCAAGCATTTGAGAGTGAATAACCTACAAATTAAGGCAAGCATTCTGCATATATTAACCATTTTTGGATGAGTCTATAAATGGTTGTGCTTGAGTCAAGTAACATGACTGCATTAGTAGGGTATTATGCAAGTTCTTGATATCCTAATTGTTGCATTACCATCCTTCCCCTTTGTTATCATCCTACCATGTTGATGAGTTGGGTAAGTTCAGAAGTTAGATTTCTACGGTATTGCTTAGTGTGGCCCCAACTAAAATGGTAGAAGTCAAACGGTGTAAGGTCACCATTGCTTGTGCAATATAGGTGGTTACATGGGAACAATACCAGGACTATATTAAAAGATGGATGTTGGATGTGGTCTGGTACTGGGGGATTGCCTGTTAGAGTATTCCTAGTCCTTGGCGCCCTTCGTACTTCCTCATACCCGATTAATGGTACAGTAAGCATTCTTCCTTATCTAGCTGTGACCATTTGGTTTGCAAGTTTGGGGGCTGTAGAAGATAATAGGGATGATCCTCGTGAGTGCCTAGTGCGATCGACTCGCCTTGAACAAACGCCTGTTCAAATGGTCAGGGTGTATTTGGAAGGCGTTGTCACATTGAATCACTACCTATTTCCGAGGGGTTGTATGGTTAGTGGTTGTATGGCGTCTAGGTAAGGATGCATTCTCTTGCAAGGTGTAAAAACAATTCGAATTACCGCGGTCTCGGTTATGACCATGCCTTGGTACAGCAGCAATATCATGATACAATTCTCTAGTTGTGGTTTGATGCATATTGTGGTATGTGAGCTTATGAACCTTTACTTGTTTCATGTTTCTAGTATATATAGTAGTATGCTCTTATACCCTCCCTTATGTCAAAGTTCACAATTCAAATACTATTGAAAGTTAATGCTTTTATGAGAAATATCATCCTATGGCTTGTCCAGTACCAAATTGCATGCTCTTTGAATAGATTTAGTGGTGTACGTTTTGCTGAGTAACTTCATACTCAAGATGCTACTTGTTGCATTTTGCAGGTGAAGAAGAGCTCGTGTACGGGTACTTAGATCCCGTCAGAGACGGTGATGGACAGAGGTAGGTGGTGCTTATGGATTGAGCATCAATGTCTTTTGATTTGTTTTTTATTGCGTTGTACTCTTGAACAATAGTCACACACTTTACCTAGCTATACTCATGTTCACGTTGTTGGTCTTTAGAGCCGTGTTGAGCTCAAATCTTTATTTTGTTGTTAAGTTAAGACAAGTTGCAATGCAACTTTTAAATTTGTTCTCTACTCATGTCTTGTGATGACGGTGATTACAAATGTGGCTTAGCGATATACATATTGATCTTCATCATTGAAATGCATATTGAGGAATATCTGAATTATATGCAATATGATTGAATATCTTTAGTATCTTTAGTTAGCAGTTCGGAATGAACATTGAAACGTGGCATGTTATAAGGTTGACGTGTGTCAATATTGATTCCTTGTTTAGCTAGCGTATTTAGTCATAATGTATATAATTTGAAATGCTCCTTCACATATTCTGTTGGGCGTTGGGGTCATATTCTGATCTCCCATTTGGTAGGTTAGCTACCCTTAGACTTGTTACGCCAATCATATTATGTTATTTCTTTTGATTTCAATTCACGATTATATAAATAAGTTTGATCCACGGAGCCTTTGGTCCAAGGCCTGAACCTTCATGCATAGCCTTTCGTACGTCGTCATGCACACATAATACATGAAATACGGTTTTGTGACCTTCTACTTTATAAAAGCTGGAAGAGCCTGAAGAAAGCGGCATTCTGTTATATTTGTTTGAGTCTGGGCTCAGAATCACTAACTGCCGCCAAGCAGCTGCTGCTAGTAATTCTATATATGTTTTTCTCGTTCATGCTCCCTATTGGTTGGAGTGAAATTGTTTGACTAAAAGAACATTCCAGGTAAACTGAAATTGGTTTCTAAAAAAAAAAAGTAACCTCATATTTTAATACAATCAATTGATTGTAAAATTTTATATGTTTGCTGAAGTTTAGAATGTCCTCCAAACAAGATGTAGTTAATATTTCGGACTGTTTAACCCACTACTAAAAAGTGTTTATGCAATGGACCTAAATAGATTTTCGCAGGCGGTTTCATTTCTACTGGCATTAGAGAGCCTGTAAAAAAGATGCAGGTGGTTCCCTTCCTCGTACCTAACTCGCTCTTTGTACAGGCCGCCTGCGCTTTGAGTGAAGGTGTTGTGATAAACCTTTTTTTAGTAGTGATCATATGGAATCTTGTGCTCAAATTAGGCAATGCACGCTCAACCAAGTAAACAAATCAATTCCCATGCACTTGGGTACTGGCATCATCATCCACGGATAAGCTCGCGGCCATCCTCCGTTGCGAATCGAGCATGAACGCACCAACCGAACAAAGCAAGCATGGAAGGAAGCAAATCTCATACGCCTGTTTGCCACCATCTAGGTGAGGGAGCCAGCGGGCAAGGCCCACTTCACTCTCGGCTCCCACTTATCTCTGTTATCTCCAGCCACTTTAAAGTTGCCTACGGTTCATTTACATGTATATGCCACTATTCTCTGGTGCGTGCAGGAATAATAAGAGTGAAAAACTCCACAAATCAACGTATATAAATGTCCATTAAAATATACTCCCTCCACCCCTAATTTACAAATATAAAAATAAATTAATTATTTTAAAACATCTGTTATAATAAAACTAATCAAAATAAAATAAATAATATTTTTATAAATTTTTTAAATAAGACGGAGAGTCAAATATGAAATCTAAAAGTTAAAAGTGTCATGAATTTAGGAGTGGAGGTAGTATAAGACTGTACAAAAAGAAATTTGAGCAATTAGGGACATGCATACTCCATCTAGTTTTATATTTTTGACATTGATTAATATAAATTTACACTAATACCATCAGTAAAGTAAATCGGAGGGAGTGTATTGACATACTCGAATCTGTCGTTACCACGTCAAGAATCTTTTCCACGGGGTGGATGATAATTTCAAATCATATCATATATATTTCGAATGCAGGAAGTGTTAAACTATTTTGAATAACGGGAAAGTTGAATTCTAGTCTCCGTTCGCAAAATCTTGTCGTTTCAGACAGCATTGATGAACTAAAAAACAACTAGCCACTATTGTCTTAACGAGAAATAATACAAAAAAAAAAGAGGGGTACATTATAAGGTCGGAATCTCTCTGCGTTTTTGCCGTCGAGTGTTTTACTACTGCTGCTGGTACCTTACGGTGTAACGAAAGATATTAACTTAAAAAAATAATATATTAATATTTAAATTTGAAGTTTTTCATTCTTTACCTTAAATTAGCGAATGGATGGCAGCGGCAGGACGCGATTCGCCAGACGATCCAAAATGAATTTTTTTTTGTTTTCTAACAATTTTTTTTATCTCATATATTTGTTTTGAATAGTTGTATTTTGATAACTAATAATGGTTTTTGTGGGCCCAAGATCTAATGGTTTTTGTGGGACCAAGATCTAGGAGATGCAGGTGAGCTCGTCCGTTAGATTTGTAAAGAAGTATGTGAAGAGATTTTATCTGTCAGATTTGAAAAAGTGACAGCTTTGAATGCATTTTTTATGTACATGTAATCTAATTCAACTCTGTTAGGGACATTTTGCCTGATGTACTCTTACTGCTATCTAACATCTCATCCAATTGAACACAATCACTGCCACTGGGAAAACAAACAGGGTCAATTCCTTATTAGCCATCCAAAAATGTTGTAGTTCCTTATCAACCACTCAAAATTCTAAATTTTCTTATCCGCCACTAGTGTTAACTTTCTTTCTTTATTCACCACTCTTATAAATTTAGATCTTTGAAAAAAAAAACTTGTTCACCCCTCAGTCATTTCTTTACTAAGATTCCTCACTACCCATTTTAGTGAATGTTATAGGAAGCAATGCTATCTCACAAATTCACATTCTAGCTCATAATCTTAAAAGGAAATAACCCAAAACCAAACAACATCAACTAAAATGAGTAATGATAAAACTTAGAAAAAATTTAAAGAATTGCAAAAAGGTATTTTTCAAGTCCCCAAATATATAGGAGTGGTGAATAAAGAAAAAAGTTAATATTAGTGGTTGATAAGGAAATTCAAAAAATTAAATGGCTAATAAAGAACTACAACTTTTTAAAAGGGTAATAAAAAATTTACCCAAACAAGTAACCCGATGGAGAGTCTCATCCACAAAACAGATATATCTCTTCCTCCTCAATTAATCTCAGCCCTCGATTTTTAAAAATTAATACCGGGCCATGAATTTTGGTACCAGCCAACAACTTAAACTAACTTTTAGTAGTTACCTCCATACTTTTAACTGATAGATCTAATAAAATAAATGGTTATTATTAACTCCAAGCACTGTAATAAACCTCATACAAAATATGATGTTGGGTTTTTGGATTAGATGTTGTATGACCGTATTGGAGGTGCCGAAACACGTGCGCCCGTGATCATCAGGAGCAGAATCAGTTCCAGCTCACTACTTGGCTTTCTCAGCTTCCGGAGCTTTGCTTTCTCCTTTTGTAGATAACATATCACAATTGCTAACCACAGAAACTGCGTTGGTTACTCGATACTCACCAGCAGCCACTGTAGCGTGTGGGGCAGCACTCTGCTGGCTGGCCTGGTGTTGTGTGTATATATAAGCATGTCTGTGCTGCGTTTGCATAAAACAAGCAGGCAAGGCCAGCCGCGTGAGCTACCGATATCGGAAAAGGGCAGTTAGTTGTAGTCTGGAGCTCGCTTTTAAGAAGAGTGATCACATGGAACTTGCCGGGACATGGAGGAAGGTTATGCCTTTCATGGCAATGATCTTCCTTCAGTTTGGCTATGCCGTGATGTTGCTCGTCTCTGTTGCGTCGCTGCGGCAGGGCATGAGCCACTACGTCCTAGTCGTCTACCGGAACGGGATCGCCGCCGTCGTCATGGCTCCGTTTGCACTCTGGTTTGAGAGGTGGTTGATCCATCCATCGATCCCTTAATTAATACCTTGCTGGACGCCAAGTACGTACAACATATCGTTTTGCATGTTCCAGGTTGTATATTCAAAGTCAAACATAATAGCTGTGTACAAAGGTTCCTTTGTATCTTGTTGGTGGATCATGTTCTTTTCCTTTTTCAACAAGATTTTTCCAAGTAATTAGTTAAGCTAGATATGTACAGCAGCAAATCATTGCACTGCATTTTTCTCATAGCTACATCTAACAAATCATTGCACTGCATTTTTTCTCAAGTTTATTAGTTGTTCCTTATATCACTTCGATAAGATACTGACCTATCTTGTTAAGTCTGTTAAACATCTCACCTAGTACAATACTCAAAGTCCAAGATCTTCCAATAAAGCATAATTGCCGTTATCTAAACTGATTGAAGAAGTCACATACTGACTTTTAGCAATTTCACTATAGTTCAAATCCTGGAATTTTTAAATGCGTGACCCCAAAACACTACTAAATTTTTTGTATGTACAGTAGCATATTTATTTTCTCATTTATATTTTTTATTTTGTGATTTGTTTTATTGGTCAACATTGTCATATCGTTGCATAGTCAGCCATCTCACATTA
>BCLG01003010.1:0-48401 GCA_001602295.1 Zoysia matrella
GAAAGGTCAACACAAGAATTTCATAGAAAAAAATATGATTTAGGACTTTCCCCTCAATTCAAAGGAAGCCCAAACATTTTATACTCAACCATCTTCGAGAGAAAAAGAAGTTTCATCTTAAGAATTTACATTGCATCATCCAATAAGTTGGTGACATCGATAGTAGGGCATTCTCTCTACAAACCAAAAGAAAAAAGAACAAGAGAGAAAAAGAAGTAAGTGCTTCTGGTTCTCCATTTTCTTTACAATTGTTGCAGTATAACTTTCAGGGCTCTTTTGGAATGCAAGAATTTCACAGGAACCTCGCAGGAATTTCATAGGAATCAGTTTAATTTCATAGCAAAAACACAGGATTCAGAAAAAAAAAAATCCCGCAATCCAAATGACCTCTCAGATGACTGTGGTTAGGTAGTTGATACTAGAAACCAGATAAGTATGTATAATACAATAGAAGGAAGACTACTGTTGAGTCGATCTCAAGCATATGTATCAGCTGCGCTCAACATAGTTCATCCTCTGCTTGGAGCTTCTGAAGCGCTTTTTTTGCATAAATAGTGATTGCGGCAGTAGAAACAGCAGCAACTAGAAAACCAATTCCATTGTAGATAATCTGGTCCACTGACAAGAATGATCCTTTGCTGGTTGCTACAGCCAAGCTTTGAAGAAGTTTCCCACTGATTGCAAAATGGACAGAGATTTTGAGACTGCATAAAAGATATGAGGCATGCATCATAAAAAAATAAGTTGTATTTAAATAGTCTATGAAGATCTATGTTTTATTGTGAACATAAAATCCCAGTACCCAGAAGAAAAACTAGGCTCTGTAAGCCAAGGTGAGAAAATGCACTAGCTGTCAAAGACATACAGGAAGGGCTTGCCTGACCTGAGGCTAGAAATGGATAGTTGTAACGTCCCCAGTATACAGAACTAGATAGTTTGCCCCAAAAACAAACTACTTGCAATAAAGGTCACGTCATTTTAATCCTACTGAGAGCAAACAAAACTTTCCAGTCCTCTTAACCAAAGCAGAACTCCCAAATAATATTAAAACATGTCGTGATGCGCCACAAAAAAAGCATCCCAATTATAAGAGAAATCTGATGACCACAAAATAAGAAACAACTACAAAAAAAGAATACCACAAGTAAAATATTATAAGTTGCATACAGAGTGCTAAGAATTGATTTTCTAACACATAATTCAACACAATGATTATCAGGCATGCTAAATGCAAAGCAGAAAACTATGTTTCAGCAAGGAATGGCAAATGGGCCACAAGAGGTTTTCAGAACTGTATATTGCAAGGAATGTTTCATGTATGGTTCCAGCCATGGAGCCAGCTATATACTGGCAATATTTGACATTTGTAGCCACAGAAGCATAGTTAAAAACTATGTACGGAAATGGAGAAATCCTGAGCAAAGCAACCGCTCTAAATTGATGGAACCAATCTCCTTCGCCAGCAAGTCTAACAAAAGCTGCTTTCTTAGGCCACTTCTCCAACCATCTCTGCACAACAAGTCCATCAATCAAATTTTCATAGCAAGTAGGTTGCCAATCAGTTTCTAATCTATCAGGATACAGTAGGACCAAGACAAGATGGCAGTAAGAGACTCACATGTAAACTACAATGAAATATGGAGCCAATGAAATATGGCAAAGACAAGCCTATGTTCATTGCTGACGTGATTATTAAAAAGCCATAACTAACCAAAAAGTCATCCCCGCAATCCACATGATGGGTGAAGAAGGTAGTAATACACTTGGGAATAAGGTACTAGCACCAAAGCATATTAAAGCAATAGCTGATCTACTAAATGTTGTTGATACCCAGTAAAGAACAGGAGCAATGACCTGCCAATGAGAGCAATATGGAGAACAAGTCAGCGTGAAAGGAAGAATAGAAGAATTCCAGGGATATCATGGCATCAAATGTACTGCAGAAAGACAAGTGAACTCGATTCTTAAAGCTGCCAGGAGCTATTATCTAGTGCTTATGCCATATAAAATCCTTGTAAACTTTTCACAAATTAAATTACTAACAAATGACACAAATAAACAGGATCCAGCGAACATGTTTTTGTGAACTGTTCATATTTATAAATTATCAAAAACTAAAGGTGCTATCACAGATCCAATTGGCACTGACTGGAAAATGAAATCGTGGCCCACTAGCATAACAAGTTTCCCCATGAGCTATAGCATATTTCCACCATTTTATTTAACTCACTAACAGTAACATCTTGATCCAATCTGACCATCAAAAAGCTCTACTAACATGCCATCCAATGATGATTTGAATTGAATAGAGTATCACAAAATAAGCGAGCCAGGAGCCAGATATAACATCAACCTCAACAGCCTCATCATCCAATTGAAATACAGTGGCGAGAAAACTCTTAATTGTATTCCTCCTGAACTTTTCCCATGATGGGAACATAGACATGAAAACTGGGAACTATTTTCTATTCACCTACTTTGGGGGTTCTACATTAGAATGAGACTTCAAACAATACCAACAAGAGGGCCCAGGGGGGCCGACGCAGCTATACTTTTTCTACTCTAGGTGTAGCTTCCATGTGTTTTTCCTTGCTCTGCCCATGTGGGTTCCTATAATTCAAGGCTACAAACAATTTGTAGCATGTCTTGTGCCTAATAACTCAGAATCACACAGTCAAAATATCAAGAATCATTTTCGATTGTGAAAGTATTCCCATCCATAACAAATCAGAGAAAACAAGATGCTATGAAGCACAAATCATGCAAACCCCACATATGGTGTCACTTGATTCCAGTGAAAGGAACAGGCTGGTATCATAACTTCATCAATTGGCAAAGAATCTATACCTCTCTCTCACATTCCAGGTGGGAAATAATGATGAATCCACTCATTCAACAACGACATCCTCCTATGAACCAATCATCTCCAAAACCAATTTCCCATCAAAAACGACAGTAACACTATTCTGCTAATTTAAGATCTTGAAACACTAACCAACGTTATCCCCCAGCTCCATTATATAATGGGAAAGGGAATTAATCTTGCCTACTGATGTCCTTATGAACCACCCACGAAAATACCATAACAATCACAAGATGCGTTTGTGTGTGTTGTGTGGGCGCCGAGGGGGGGGGGGGTATGTTTCTATGCAAAGAACAAAATACCAGCAAATATCGACATAAGATTCTTGCATAAATCGCGACAAGCATCTCTATCAGCGACGGAAGAAAACAAAATTGAGCAAGGATAGAAGAGATAGGCTAGATCTTTTTTTCACGACGAATTTCCTTACGATTTGGGACACAAGCAGATCCCCTTAGCTGCAAGAGCACACAAAGGAGAGGGTGAGGAAAGGACGAGGGGAGACGCACACCTTCTTAATGACGATAGGGCCAAGTGTTAGCTTCATGACCTTTGAAGTCTCCTAAAAGATATGAATTGATTTTGGTGATTGAATGAACACCAAAAGTAACGGTTATGATTGTAGGTACCACCCCGCTAATTCTACATCAACATGGTGGGCTTCCTCGGTGGATGACAAGGACGAACCCTAAAATAGGAGTGTCCGAGCGCAAGAGAGCCCATAGGAGCATCAGTACTATTGAGGGGGGTAAGGTCATTTGCCTCCTGTCATACAAGTTTTAGAGGGTGTGAATGCTTTTTAGATCTTCAGAAAGCATTAAAGATGGCAGAGGAAGCGAAGACAAAGACCGAAGATTAGATTCAGTCGAAGAAGCAGTCACCGGACAGTCTGATGACCCAGGACTTCGAAGTCCAGAGAGAGGTGCTCTCTGAAGGTGCTGCAGAGAAGACACCAGACAGTCTGGTGATGTCGATGCCAAAGTCCAGAGAAGATGTCTTTGGGGATCCAAAAGTCAAAGTCACTAGACAGTCCGATGAAGGTATACACCGTACAGTTCGATGTCCTATGAAATAGATTTTAGAAAGGGTGTTTCCCTGACTGAGGAGGAAGAAGGGTCACCGAACAGTCCGGTGGTCCAGTCATCGAACAGTCAGGTAATTGCATAAAGCAATCAGCTTTATGACATCACGTCCCAACGGTTGTTTCTGGGTTTAGAGCCTATTTAAACCATGGAGGGGGACGTTTTTCAGTGTGCCTCCGGTCTGAGAAGCTAGAGCAAACTTGTGAGAGGCCAAGGGACACCGCCAAGAGAGCACATTGCAATATTAGAGATCATTGGTGCTAGTAAGAGAGTGATGGGGAGTATTCATACACTTCTAGAGCTTGTAGGGCTTGAGAGGAGTGATCTTTGCCTATTACTCTTGGTGTGGGCAGCCTAGACCGGCTAGATGTCGGTGATCGAGCTTTTGAAGAGATTGTGGAAGACATCGCCATGTTTGTACGCGGTTTCGAGTCCCCCGCTCGATAGGGACACCAAGAGAAAGTGCTCGAGTATTGGAGGCTTGCTCTAGCACTTGGGTATTGTGTGCGGCAGCTGGGTCGCCGGTGACTTCACTTCAGGAGTGAAGCATACCCTCATGAGCATCATTTCGGAAACGACAGGAGAAACCAAGACTCCAACGAGAGTGGTGCAACAAGGATTAGACGTAGGCGCCTACCTTTTGAGACATCAGGAAAAAATCACTAAGCACTCTATATCTCTCTCTTTACTTACCGCATTTACTTACCGTTGAGTAGTGTGATAGGTTGTTCTTTGATTCCACTTGGTGGCTATTGTGCTAGTGCTTGCTTGTTGTTATTATCTTTTCACTAGCATTGTTAGTGGTCTTGGCCAATTAGAATTGCTTACTAGAATTGCTTAGGTTTGCTTCCGTTGTGATCGAGTCTTATAGTTTAAGTTCGTAGCAAAATTAGGGCTATAAGTCCACTGATTCAACCCCACTTCTTGGTGTCTTTGATCCTTACAAGTGGTATCAAAGCCAAGTGCTCATTTTTGGACTTCACCGCCCTAAGTAAGGATGTCGTACGGGATAGAGACTCCGTCCGTATTCGATGGGGACGATTACTCGTATTGGAAGGCTCGCATGCAAGCCTACCTAGAGTCAATCGACGGGAAAGCGTGGCATGTTACTTAGAATGCTACGAATGAGAATGAGAAACTAGATCCTATTTTCATTAAATTCAATACTAAGGCCAAGAATGCCATGTTTTGATGCATTTCTAAAAATGTCTTCTCTAGAATTAATGCGTCATCTACCGCGGATGAAATATGGATGCAATTGCAAAACATTCATGATGGCTCCTCCGAGGCCATGGAAGAGCGTTACTATGTTCTTAAAAACAAATATGATTCCATCACCATGCTACCACATGAAAAAGCTAATGATGTTTATTCTCGCTTGCATGTAGTGGTGGAGGAGATCAACGCCTTGGGGCTCAAGGACAAAATTGATGATGTTGAGATCATAAGAAAGCTCTTGAGGATGTTGCCGCTAAGCTACAACTCCATCGTCACGTGTCTCTTTCAAGCCAACTTGACTACCCTCTCCGTTGACGTTATGCTCGGCAAACTCATGGCCTATGAGGGATACATGTTGGACAGCTCCACCACTCTCAATTGCCTACGAATCTTGCCCTTCAAGTTGAAGAATCTTCCAATGGCAAGACAATAAGAAGAAGGTGGAGGAAGATGATGATGAGGAAAGTGACAATTAGGACCTTGCGCTCATGATGAAGAAGCTATTTCGTAAGAGAAGACCCTCGTCATTCAAGAGGAACTCCGAGTGCTTCAATTGTGGCAAGAAAGGCCATTTTGCTAAGGAATGTCCCAAGCCCAAAAAGAAGAGCAAGAAGAAAGCCTCTAGTGAGAGTGATGACGAAGAACACAAGCTAAAGAGAAAATTTAAGAAGTTCTTTGTCAAAAAGGAGAGCAAGAGCAAAGAGAAGAAGATGTCCCTGCACAAAGATTATATTATTGGTGAGTGGCTCACCAATGATGATGATTCAAACTCTTCATCTTCAAGCGAAGAAGAGTTCGCGGGTATTGCCATGACAAGCTCCACCAATGAGCTACCACCAACTCTACTATGCTTGAGGGCCCGAACTTGTGAGGGCTATACGGATGAGGATGATGGTCTTGAGGAAAAAGAGGAGGACTATGATGATGAAGGTGATGGATCGAGCTACAACAATCTAGTCCTCTTCCTTGAGAAGGCCAACTAGACCATCATCAAGAAGACCAAGAAGATCGAGGTGGTGACCAAGGAGCATAAAGTGGTGATATTCTAAGTTCGAGAGCTTGAAGGAGAGCTCAATGCACTCAGACATTCTCATGGTGTTCTACATGAGTCTTATGAAGTTCTTAAAGAGAAGCACGTTGAGCTAAGTAAGAAGCATGAGGCATGGTGCGCTCCTATAAAGCTCTTGATCTTGACTCTCTCTCCTTAACTCTCCAAAGCATTTTAATAAAGCTTCTAGTTTTTGTGATCTAACCCTCTCTAAGGAGAGTACTACTTTTGAGCCATCTATTTTGAAGGAATACATGAAGCTCAAGGAGGAGAGAGGTCGTGATGGATGCATTCGAACGGCTTACTAGAGAAAAGCAAATTCAAAAAAAAATCCTAAGCAAGAACCTCATCAACAACTACAATCACAAGATGAGATCTCCGAATGAATAGTCCCGTTTATGGCGAATGACAACTATTGTGAGAAGTGTCGCCTTAATGGTCACCGCTCCAAAGATCGTCCCAAGGTGACCGAGTCTAAGATTATGCCTAACGCTAACTTTTTCTATGAGGATGTGCATTACAAGCTTTTTAAGGATAAGAATGGAAAAGTGAAGGCCAAGCTGCTCAAACCGCCAAGTGACAAGAGGACAATCAAGAAGATTTAGGTCCCTAAGATGATCATGGACCGAGAGAGAAAGCCTAAACTCTCTTGGTTTCTCAAGAGGAAGTGAGGGGGCCTAGGTGGTGGACCGTGAAACGAATTGAAGATTTTTGAAGTCCACCACATGTCGCTCGAGCTTCAACACCAATCTACTCTTCAAGGAGGTTATTCTTGTACATAGTAGAGTAGATTTCTTTTCTTGTCTTGCATGGTAGTTAGGACTCCTCTGTAGACTAGATGTATGCATTATTATGCATCATGTGTAAAAAGATAAAAAAAAGAACAAAAAAATAGATCAGTGTCTAACCACCTTAACATATCCATATGCATGGGGGAAGAGATTGAGAAGATGGTTTGGTTATCTCAAGGCAAAGCGGCAGGCATATGGTGAATAAGCTTGAGAGGGGTTAAACTTGGCACCGAATAGCTTTCTTTATGCAATGTCTTTAAATTTGCTTGCATCTACATGTCATGCTTTAAGTTCTCTTGCATTAGACTAGCTTGTTTACATGCATTGCATATAGGAACCACAGAGGAGGCGTGTTACTCTATGGAGAAAGTGACTACATTGTCCATATGGATTCACATACTACACAAAGAGTAACTAAAGCAATTATTGAGCTTCATGCCAATTGTACCCAATGCTTAACAGTCTCTAACATCCATTTACATGGATTATGAACTAAGGGTTCATACATTTTCTTTTTGGAGCCTCCTTCTCGCTTTGGTTTTTATTGCTCGATCTTAATTGAGATTTGCGAAAATACTAAACTCTTCGAAGTTATCAATTTGCAAAGGAGTGTTTGAGAGTTCTCTTTTCTAGACAAGTGTGGTGTTTATTTGGTTCTTTGGTGAGGACAAGTCTAGAAAGAATTCCTTAATTCTGCAAATCCTTGAGGTCATCGGACAGTCCGACGCCTTCACCTGATAGTCCGGTGATTGTATCTTTTGAATCGAGTGACGTGCAGAATTGAACAGTCATCGAACATTCCGTCGGGTTCACCGGACAGTCCAGTGATTGGAAGATGAAGCGACTGCTTCTCTAAAATCGGCTCTCGACAAACACCGGACAGTACAGCGTTTTGGAGTCACCGAACAATTAATGGAGACCGGATAGTCCGGTGACTATGTCGATCGACAAAATCTCGGCTATCCTTTTTCTTGTGATCAATCTGGGCCGTTGATTTGTTTTCATCTAATATGCACGTGTTCCTTCTTGTTGCATATCAAAATTTGTGCATTCCCTTCCAGCTGACGCCAACGCTGACGAGCGCCGCTCGCCTCCGCCGCCGCGCCCCGAACACCGCTCGCCTCCGGCCATCTCTCCGACCGCCGCCGCGCCTTTGCTGCCTCACCGCTCCACTGTCTGCGTAGCCCTACTTCGCCGCGCCCTACCTCACCACAGTGACAATTGGACAATGGGTCGGGACAGAGTCACCGGCAGTTTAAAGGTCTCAATCAGTCCAGATCACTCTTGGACAGGTTAAGAGCCAAGCTTTTAATCCTATCTTATTGTGTCAGCTGGTCAGAGTTTCTTCCAGTTAATCTTTCAGACAGTTGACAGTATGGGCAGGCAGAGACCAAGTTCTGAGGAGAAAAAGAAGGGCAAGGCAGTTGAGCTAGAGAAAAAGAAGAAAAAGCAGAGGACAGATGACCTAGAGTGGGACCGAGCCCTAGCAGCGGCAGACATGAACGTTCCTCCACATAGGACGTCAGGAGCGCCGAGGATTGGAGGTTTTGATTTTCAGGGGGAGTTGAGGAGGTCGACCCGACAAAGAGCAGCGACCACTCCTCTAGTTGCAGGGGTGCAGCCGCGGAGAGCTCCTGCCAGTAAGCAGTCAAGAACCATGGAGGGAGAGGCAGCCCAGCGGAGTTCACAGAAGAGGACACAGAGGTGCCCTCGTCAGAGGTCTGGGTCTGCGAGGTATGCACTGTCAGAGCCGAGAGAGCTCGCCAGGCCATGGGCAGGATTGCAGAGGTTGAGGTAGATTTGCTGAAGCTAAAGGGCATGGCTATCAAGGCCAAGAGGAAAGTGGACTTCACTGCTTGGGTCCCTGCTGGCAGACACGCGGATGCTGCTCAGTTCTGGACAGTTCTCCAGCAGAGGATCTATGAGGCCTATAGGAGACAGCTTGCCACTAAGGGCAAGCGCTCAGTGTTTGCTACGCACAGCCACTGTTCTTTGGAGGCATTGAGCAGAGGAGCTATGGCTGACATGGAAGAACACATCTCATATCTTTTTGGTCTTTTTGACTTGGTCACCCAGCCCTTGAGGTATAGTGAGGACGTGGTGCTTGAGTTTTACACCTCACTATGGATCTCTCTGACCGCTTTTATCTCTAGTTTATGTATCGAGGGGAGCCACATAGATTTGAGAGGACTGATGTCTTGACAGCACTTGAGTTCATATCTTCAGAGACTCGGATCCACACTCTGGCCCATCCAGATTTCTCACCACCTTTCAGACCGTTAGGAGGGATGGAGCCAAGTGATGAGAGGATGAGTATTGCTTTCCCGCCACCTCATGGGAGCACTACTCGAGGCACCCTCTACGCTTGACACACGAGGCACGTGTACCGAGAGGAATGCTTGGGAGGACTATTGCACCATGGGCTGGCTACCGAGAGCTGGTTATCATTCTTCACCAGTGGCTGCTTTGCTTTCTGCTGACACATAAGTTTGATATGACAGACCTATTGCTGGATCAGATGGAGGATGTTATCTATGAGGGGATAGGAGCACATCAATTACTATTTTCCCCTTACATTTGCTCGATGCTGAAGAGTGCTGGTGTGATGACTGAGGAGGAGTATGCAGCATTGCTAGAGATTACCACCTCTTTCAGTCTAGCAGAGCCATCCGACTCTAGGGTTCTTCGAGTTTCAGCTTCACGGAGCACCCCTATAGGAGAGGAGACCACAGCCCCAAAGGAGGTTGAGAATGAGGCTCCGGAGGGAGCACACCCAGGAGTTGAGAGCACTGAGGCTCTAGGTCAGGCCAAGACTCCGAGCTCTCGGGCGACACTAGACCCTGCACTTGCTACTAGATTGGACGCTATCTAGACAGAGCAGGCCGAGCAGAAGAGATACCGAGAGGAGCAGGATGAGCGTATTCGCAGAGAGAGGGCCGAGTTCGAGGAGAGGATCCAACTCGAGCGCCTCCAAATTGAGGAGCGGCTTCGAATGGAGAGGGAGCAGGCAGGGGAGAGGAGACGGCACGGCAAGGAGTTCTATGAGAGGTCACAGCGCTTTCAGTTGGAGATGGCAGCGGCTATTTTTATATGTCTCCCGGCTTCGGAGCTGTTGCATCGTATCTCCAGGGGATCGGTATGCCACCTCTTTTGACATTTCCTACGACCACACTATCGGGTCCTCTGCGTTCACTCCTCCAGCCTACTTCACCTCAGCCTCAGTATTCTTCAGTGCCAGCCTTCACTTCTGAGTTGCAGAGTTAGAGTCAGCAGCAGCAGCAGTCCACATTCTCTACACTGCTCTCAACCCCGCTTTCACTATTTGTATCATTTGGGACATCCAGCATAGCTAGACTACTGGAGGAGTCAGTGTTCCAGTCACCACTTCTCAGTTCTCTCAAGTTTTCTTGTTGTAAGGATCAAGTACACCGAGAAGGGGGGTTGAATCGGTGAACTTATAGCACTAATTTCGCTATGAACTAAAACTACAAGACTTGACCACAACAGAATCAAACCTAAGCAAGACTAGTAGGCCAAGATCTCTAACAATGCTAGTGGTATAAAAATAACAACAAGCAAGCACTGGCACGATAGCCACCAAGAGGAATCAAAGAACAACCTATCACACGACTCAAATGGTAAGTAAATGCGGTAAGTAAAGAGAGTGAGATAGAGAGTGCTCAGTGATTTTTCTTGAGGTCTCGAAAGACAGAAGCCTTCCCCTAATCCTCGTTGGATCACTCCCGTCGGAGTTCCGGTCCCTCCCAACATTCTCGGAACGATGCTCACAAGGGTACGCTTCACTCCCAAAGTGGACACCGGCGGCCCGGCTGTCGCACACAATACCCAAGCGCTAGAGCAAGCCTTCAAGGCTCAGGCGCTCCCTTACGGTGTCCTTTTCGAGCGACGGAGCCGGAACCACGTACAAACTTGGCGATGTCTTCTACAATCTTCTCCGAAGCTCGATCACCGACTCCTAGCCAGTCTAGGCTGCCCACATGAAGAGTAATAGGCAAAGATCACTCCTCTCAGGCCCTACAAGCTCTAAAAGTATATGAGTGCTCTCTATTACTCTTCTACTAGCACCAAAAATCTCCAATCTTGTAATGTGCTCTCTTGGTGGTGTCTCTTGGCTTCTCACAACTTGGCTTCAGCAATTGTGATCAAGGGCACAATGTAAAACGTCCCCCTCCACGGTTTAAATAGACTCCAAGCCCAAAAACAACTGTTGAGATGTGATGTCATAAAGCTGACTACTTTATTCAATCACCAGACAGTCCGGTGACTGTACCATCGGACTGTCCGGTGACCCTTCTTTCTTCTCAACCAGGGGAAATACCTTCTCTAGAATCCATTCTATAGGACATCGCACTGCCCGGTGCATACCTTCACCGGACGGTTCGGTAACTTTCACTTTTGGACTCCAAGAGACATCTTCTGTGGGCTTTAGCTTCTAGCTCACCTGACTATCCGATCACTGCACTGACGGACTGTCCGGTGACTGCTCCACGTCGACTCCAAAGAGAAGCTCTCTCTGTACTGGCTCCTCCAGGGCTCACCGGACTGTCCAGTGACCTCACCGGACTCTCCGGTGACTGAGTCTTCAGGTGGTTCTTGAGCTCTGGTCTTCGACTTCGCTTCCTCTACCATCTTTAGTACTTTCTAAGTATCTAAGAAGCATTCACACCCTCTAACACTTATATGATGGGAGCAAAAGAACTTACCCCCCTTAATAGTAATAGTGTTCCTATAGACTCTCTAGCTAGTCCTTAGCTTTGGTCCTCCGAAGCCCGGCAACTCCTCTTTTAGGGTTCATCCTTATCTCCACTGAGAAAGCCCATCATATTAATGTAGAATTTGTAGGGTGGTACTTGCAACACAACCGTTACCTATGGTTGTTCATTCAATCACCAAAATCAATTCATACCTTTTAGAGAACTTCAAAGGTCATGAAGCTTACAATCTCCTCCTTTTTGTGATTGATGATGACCATAGTACTAACAAACAGTCCAAACGAGATGATAGAAGATAGAGAATAAAATACATCTCGAAAGAACACTTACCCCCTTACCTTGGTGACTTCTTAGAAAAATTTTGCAAGAGTTCCTCTCCTTTGTTATGGGTAGGAAGCATCACTCTCCTCCGGTTCTCTCCTATTTGGTAGCTCTCTCTCCCCTTTGTCATCTAATCATCCAAAAAGATGGCACCAAGGAAGCAAATAGAGAGAGAACGCTGGTTGACAAAGAAAAGTGCACGATAGAGAATGAGACGGGAGCGCACATGCACAAAGGAACCTGCAAAACAGATAAAGCACTAGGAGCCATACACATAGAAGCCACAGGGTTAGTCCAAAAACCGAGTGCATTCCAATGAGCTAAAAGAGTCAAATGAAACACAAGCTTGTCACAAAGAGCCAATGAAATCTGTCAAAAAAGATCCAGAAGCCCTATCTACTCATCCACGGCCTTCCCTAGACAGCTAGCTCTTAGAACGGTTCACGCATGCCTCTCACCCAACTCCTACAGAAGATCTAGTTCTGTGCGGCTGAAGAGGTGGGTGCTGTGAGAGTCAAAGGCTGCTCCACTGCTGGTTGAGCTACTGCTGCTGACTAGTCTCCTCCTGACTGCTCAACATCGTCAAAAGCACTCAGGCCGATGGAAGATGTCGGGGATAGCTCCTTGCCCTCAACTGTGGCTAGCTGATCCGCACTGGCAAGGGCCTGAGCTGCCTCCTCTGAAGAATATCTGGTCTCAACCAAGATATATGCATCTGAAGCTTTGGGCTGCTCGGCTGTGGTGGCTACAGGCTCTGACTGTGAAGCCTCTTGCGCTGGCTCTAACAACGCTGACTCAGTAGTAGTTGCCTCAAAGGATAGAACTCTCGGAGCAAGAGGAGAACTACCAACTACTGTCTCTGACTCTAATGCCGGCACTGACACTTTTGGCTCTGTTGAAGCAAATAGCACCGACATCGAGTACCAGGAAACTAGAGAGAACTGAGAAGATGTCACAAAAACACTAACCCCTCCAGTAGTCATGACTGTGCTTGCTACCCCAAAAGGTACGAACGGTGAAAGCGGGACTAAGAGCAATGTGGTGAATGTGGACTACTGCTGCCGCCGCTGACTCTGACTCTGCAACTCAGATGCGAAGGCTAGCACGGAAGAATACTAAGAGCAAGAGGTGGCATACCAGTCTCCTGGGGATATGACGCAATAGCTCTGAATCCGACAAACATATATGAAATAGCCGATGCCATCTCCAACAGAGTGCGTTGCTACCTCTCATGACACTCTCTTTCCTGCCATCTCTGCAAGCTCTCTCTCTCCATCTGATGTCGCTTCTCAATGTGGTGGCGCTCGAGTCGGATCCTCTCCTCGAACTCGGTCCTCTCTCGGCACATAAGCTCAAGCTTCTCCTCTCGGAACCTCCTCTGCTCCTCCTGTTCTGCCTGAATAGCATCCAATCTGACAGCAAGAGCAGGGTCAAGTGTAGCACAAGAGGTAGGAGTCTTAGCTTGACCTGAAGCCTTTGTGCTCCTAGCACCCGGCTATACTCCCTTTGGAGCCTCAGTGTCAAAATCGTCTGAGGCTATGGTGTCCTCTCTTTCAGGGGTACTTTGAGAAGCAGAAACCTGTAGAACCCTGGAGTCGGATGGCTCAGCAGGACTGAAAGAGGTGGTGATCTCTGGCAACGCTGCATACCCCTCCTCAGTCATCTCTCTGGCTCTCCTCAGCATCAGGCATATATAGAGGGCAAAAGGTAACTAACATGCTTCAATCCTCTCATATATCACATCCTCCATCTGAGCTAGCACCAGATCTGTCAAGTCAAAAATCTCATGTGTCAGCAGAAAACACAGCAACCACTGATGCAGTATGATCACTCTCTATAGCCAGCACGAGGCGCTATTGACCTCCCAATCAACCCTCTCAAAACACGTGCCTCGTGTGTTAAACGCAGAGGGTGCCTCGAGTAGTGCTCTCCATGATGTGACGGGAAAGAAACACTCAACCTCTCATCACTCGGCTCCATCCCTCCAAATGGTTTGAACAGAGGTGAGAAATCCGGATGGGCCAGAGTATAGATCCGTGTCTCTGATGATACAAACTCCAGAGTAGCCAAGACATCGGACCTCTCAAAACGGTGTGGCTCCTCTCTATATATGAACCAAAGATATGAGCGATCCGAAGAGATCCACAGTGAGGCATAGAACTCTAGCACAACACCCTCACTATACCTCAAGGGCTGGGTGACCAAATCTGATAGACCTGAGAGATAAGAAATATGCTCCACCATGTCAACCCTAACTCCTCTGCTCAGTGCCTCCAAAGAACAGTGACGGTGAGCTGCAAACTCTGAGCTCTTGCCCTAAGTGGCAAGCTGTCTCCTGTAGGCCTCATAGATCCTTCGCTGAAGTACTGTCTAGAACTGACCAACATCTGCGTGTCTCCCAGCGGGGACCCAAGCAGTGAAGTCCACTCTCCTCTTGGCCTTGGTGGCCGGACCCTTCAGCTTCAACAAATCAACCTCCACCTCAGCGATCCTTCCCATGGCCCGACGAGCTCTCTCGGCTCCAGCTCTACATACCTCGCACACTCCAGTCCTCTGATGTGGACACCTCTGTGTCCTCTGCTGTGAGCTATTCTGAACTGTCTCTCCCTCTGTGGTTCTCGACTGCCTACTGGCACGAGCTCTCTACGGCTGCGCCTCTATCACTAGAGGAGTGGTCACCACTCTCTGACGGGTCGACCTTCTCAACTCCCCATGGGACTCAGAGCTGCCAATCCTCAAAACACCTTGCCTCCTATGAGGAGGAACGTCAACGTCCGCTAACGTCAACGTCCGCTGCAACAAGAGCTATGTCCCACTACGGATCGCCTGTCCTCTGCTTCTTCTTCTTCTTCTTCTCAGGCCCTACGGCCATGCCCTTCCCCTTCTTCTCTGAACTCGGTCTCTGTCTACCCATCCTGTCAACTGTCACTGAAAGCTCAACTGAAAAAAAGCACTGACCAGCTGACACCGCAAGATAGGATTAAGAGCTTGGCTCTTAACCCGTCAAGAAACCACTGAATTGACAGAGAGTTATGGACTGCTGTTGAAACTGTTTTGACCTAGACACTGCACCACATAAGAAAAAAATATAGGTTGTAAGCACAAAAGGTGAGCGACTCTAAGTGAAGTCCTAGCGGTGGAATCAAGGACATATCACCGATCAGATCAAGCAATTAAGATCAACGGTGATATCGACATACTAATGCCACAATTCATAATATAGGAATGCATCCAAATTGTGACACTAGCGATAGGAGACTCAATGTCATACTAAAATATGCAAGCAATGACCTCAATATGGCACCAAGTATGGGAATTTGTCAACTAATCACGTCAATTGGCAATAAAAGGTGACACCTTTAAGCAATTTATACCAATTTTTGCAATTAATTAACAAACAAGGCATGCAAGGTATTTCCGATGGAATGAAAGAGGTAGAACTTAATACCCCGCAGAGAAGAGCCGAAGAACGCCGAAGAACTCGTCAAAATCGCGTCCGATCGCGAGGAACCAAAAACCCCACTGAGGGTTTTAGGGCTTTGAATAAGCGGACGTGGAAGCGATGAGCTTGGACGAACAAAGGGCAGCACACACCGGCATGAAGCTTGGAGCAGGAAGGCACGGCGGTCGGCGGAGTGGCATGGCGGTGCAGCGGTGCGACGGTGCGAAGCGGTGGCGCTAGGGCAAGAGCTAGGGCAGCGGAGCACACGCGAAAGCATTACAGAGCAGGGCAGGGTGAGCGCGGTGGCCAGAGGCGCGAGGGCGGCGCACGGTGGCGGAACACGGCGAGCGGTGGCGAGCGACGATCGACAGCAACAGTGACGAGGACACATGAGTGTTGGTTAGGAACTCGAAGGAACATGTGCAGTTAGGTCATTATAAAATCAACGGCCGAGATTAAAAAAATCAAATCGAATGGCCGAGATTTCACCGATCAAAGAGATCACCGGACTGTCCGGTCCAAACTATTTGTCCGGTGACTATAAAAGTCTGAACTATCCAGTGTCTAGAGAATTCCAATTTCAAAGAGGCACCCGCTTCCTCTTCCAGTCACCGACTGTCCGATGATATCGTCGAAATCTCCGGTGTCTGTCCAATTCTGCCAAGTGACTGATCCAAAAATATAGTCACCGGAATGTATGGTGAAGGCGCGAAAATGTCCGGTGACCTCAAGGAATTGCAGAATCAAAAAATTCTTTCTAGGCTTTAAGTGTCCTCACCAAAAAACCAAATAAACACCACACTTATCTAAAAAGGAAACTATCAAACACTCCTTTGCAAATAGATAACTCGCGAAGAGTTTAGCATTTTTGCAAATCGCAATTAACATCGAACGAAAAACACCAAAGCAAGAAGGAGGCTCAAAAAGGGAAGGTATGAACCCTTAAATCACGATCCACGTAAATGGATGTTAGAGATCGTTAAGCACAGGGTTCAATGGGCATGAAGCGCACAATATTGCTTTGGTTACTCTTTGTAGAGTATGTGAATCCATATGAACAATGTAATCACTTTCTTCGTAGAGTAACACGTCTCCTCCGTAGTTCCTATATACAATGCATGTAAACAAGCTATTTTAATGCAAGAGAATTTAAAGCATGCCATGTAGATGCAATCAAATTAAAAATATTGCATAAAGAAACCTATTCGGTATCAAGTTTAACCCATCTCAAGCTTATTCACCATATGCCCGCCCCTTGCCTTGAGATAGCCAAACCACCTTCTCAAGCTCTTCCCCCATGCATATGGATATCTTAAGATGGTTAGGCACCAATCTAATTTTTTGTTCTTTTCTTTTATCCTTTTACACATATACATGATAGTGTAAACATCTAGTCCACGGAGAAGTCCTATCTATCATGCATTGCAAGAAAAGAAACCTACTCTACTATGTACAAGAATAACACCCTTAAAAAGTAGATTAGGCTTGATCATTATGTGGTGAATTTCAAAAATCTTCAATTTGCTTCATAGTCCACCACCTAGGCCCCTTCACTTCTTCTTGGAACCCAAGAGAGTTTTGGCTTCCTCTCTTTGTCTACGATCACCTTGGGGATCCATATCTTCTTTATTACCCTCTCATCATTTGGCGGTCTGAGCGGCTTGGCCTTTACTTTTTTATTCTTATCCTTGAAAAGCTTGTAGTGCACATCCTCATGAAAAATGTTAACGTTAGGCATAATCTTAGGCTTGCTCACTTTGGGACAGTCTTTGGAGTGGTGACCATCAAAGCAACACTTCTCACCATAGTAGTCATCAGCCATGAGCGAGACTATTCATTCGGAGATCTTATCTTGGTTGCCAATGATGTTGATAGAGGAAGAATATGATTCTAAGCCCTTGTGATTGCGATTGTTGATGAGGTTTTTGTTTAGGATTTCCTTTTGAATTTGCCTTACTCTAGTAAGCCACTCAAATGCATCAATCACGGCCTCTCTCCTCCTTGAGCGTCGTATATTCCTTCAAAATAGATGGCTCAAGAGTAGTACTCTCCTTAGAGAGGGTTAAATCAAAAAAAATAGAAGCTTTATTTAAATGCTTAGGAGAGTTAAGGAGAGAGTCAAGATCAAGAGCTTCATGGTTGCGCACCAATGCATTATGCTTCTTACTTAGCTCTACGTGCTTTGCTTTGAGCTCCTCATAGGACTCACGTAGAACAACATGAGAGTGCTTATTGCGCATTGACATTCCCCTCAAGCTCTCGAACTCCGAATACTGCCACTTCATGCTCCTTCATCACCACCTCGATCTTCTTGGACTTCTTGATGATGGTCTTATTGGCCTTCTCGAGGAAGAGAACAAGATCATTGTAGCTTGGTCCATCATCTTCATCATCATAACTCTCCTCTTCTTCCTCAAGATCATCTTCTTCATAAATGAAGCCCTCACAACTTCGAGCTATCAAGCATAGTGGAGGTGGTGGTAGCTCATTGGTGGGGCTAGTCATGGCAATACCCACGAGCTCTTCTTCGCTTGAAGATGAAGAGTCCGAATCATCATCGGTGAGCCACTCACCAACAATATAAGCTTTGTGCGAGGACTTCTTGTTCTCCTTGCTCTTGCTCTCCTTCTTGACAAAGAACTTCTTCTTAAATTTTATCTTAGGGTTGCGTTCTTCATCATCACTCTCATTTGAAGCTTCCTTCTTGCTCTCCTTCTTGGGCTTGGGACACTACTTAGCGAAATGGCCTTTTTTGCCACAATTGAAGCACCCGGAGTTCCTCTTGGAAGATGAGGGTCTTCCCTTGTGAAATAGCTTTTTCATCAAGAATGTAAGGTCCTCATTATTGCTTTCTCTCCTCATCCTCATCTTTCTCCACCTTCTTCTTCTTCTTGTTCTTGCCATTGGATGATTTTTGATTAACTTGTAGAGAAAAATTCTTGGGCAATTGAGAGTCGGTGGAGCTGCCTAACATGTACCTCTCATAGGCCGTGAGCTTGCCTAGCATGACATTGACAGTGAGAGTAGCCAAGCTGGCTTGGAAGAGACATGTGACGATGGAGTTGTAGCTTAGCGGCAACATCCTCAAGAGCTTTCTCATGATCTCTACATCATCAATTTTGTCCTTGAGACCCAAGGCATTGATTTCCTCCACCACTACATACAAACGAGAGTAAACATCATTTGCTTTTTTATGAGGTTGCATAGTGATGGAATCATATTTGTTCTTAAGAACATAGTAACGCTCTTCTTTGGCCTCGGAGGAGCCCTCATGGATGTTTTGTAATTGAGTTCATATCTCATGTGCGTTGGACGATGCATTGATTCTAGAAAAGATGTTTTTAGAAATACATCCAAACATAGTATTCTTGGCCTTAGCATTGTGTTTAATGAAAAAAATCAAGTCTCTCATTCTCATTGGTCGCGTTGCTAGTAACTTGCCACGCTTTTCCATCGATTGACTCTAGGTAGGCTTGCATGAAGCCTTCCAATAAGAGTAATCATCCCCATCGAATATGGGCGGAGTCTTTATCCCGTTCGGCATCCTTACTCAAGGCGGTGAAGCCCGAAATTGGGCACTTGGCTCTGATACCACATGTAAAGATCAAGGACACCGAGAAGGAGGGTTGAATCGGTGGACTTATAGCAATAATTTTGCTACCAACTAAAACTACAAGACTTGATCACAGCGGAAGCAAACCTAAGCAAGACTAGTAGGCCAAGACCCCTAACAATGCTAGTGGTATGAAAATAACAAGCAAGCACTAGCACGGTAGCCACCAAGAGAAATCAAAGAACAAACTATCACACTACTCAAACGGTAAGTAAATGCGGTAACTAAAGAGAGTGAGATAGAGAGTGCTCAGTGATTTTTTCTCGAGGTCTCGAAAGGTAGGCGCCTTCCTCTAATCCTCGATGGACCACTCCCATCGGAGTCCCGGTCTCTCACCGTTGTTCTCGGAACGATGCTCACAAGGGTACGCTTCACTCCCAGAGTGAAGACACCAACGACCGGGTGTTGCACATAATACCCAAGCGCTAGAGCAAGCCTCCAAGGCTCGGGCGCTCCCTCTTGGTGTCCCTTTCAAGCGGGGGATCCGAAACCGCGTACAAACTTGGCGATACCTTCCACAATTTCCTCGGAAGCTCAATCACTAACTACTAGCCGGTCTAGGCTTCCCACACAAAGAGTAATAGGCAAAAATCACTCCTCTCAAGCCCTACACGCTCTAGAAGTGTATGAATACTCTCTATTACTCTCTTACTAGCACCAAAGGTCTCTAATCTTGCAATGTGCTCTCTTGGTGGTGTCCCTTGGCTTCTCACAGCTTAGCTCCAGCAATTCTGATCAAAGGCACATTGGAAAACGTCCCTCTCTATGGTGTAAATAGGCTCCAAGCTCAGAAACGACGGTTTGGACGTGATGTCATAAAGCTGACTGCTTTATTCAATCACCGGACTGTCTGGTGACTGGACCACCGGACTGTCCGGTGACCCTTCTTCTTCTTCGGCCAAAGAAACATCCTCTCTGAAATCCATTACATAGGACACCAAACTGTTTGGTGCATATTTCACCGGACTGTCCGGTGACTCACTTTTGGATTCCCAGAGACATCTTCTCTGAACTTTAGCTTCTGGCTCACTGGATTGTCCGATCACTGCACCGACGCACTGTCCGGTGACTGCTCCACATCGACTCTAGAGAGCACCTCTCTCTGGACTAGCTCCTCCAGGGCTCACCGGATTGTTCGGTGACCTCACCGGACTATTCGGTGACTGAGTCTTCAGCTGAGCTCCGATCTTCGATTCGCTTTCTCTGCCATCTTTAGTGCTTTAGGATATAAAGAGCATTCACACCTTCTTACACTTGTATGACAAGAGACAAAAAACCTTACCACCCTTAATAGTACCGGCGTTCCTATGGACTCTCTAGCTAGTCCTTAGCCTTGGTCCTCAGAAGCCTGGCAACTCCTCTTCTAGGGTTCGTCCTTGACATCCACCGAGGAAGCCCACCATATTGATGTAGAATTAGCGGGGTGGTACCAGCAACACAACCGTTACCTATGGTTGTTCATTCAATCATCAAAATTAATTCATACCTTTTAGGGGACTTCAAAGGTCATGAAGCTTACACTTGTATTCCATGTCAGTCTTGTTTGCTTCAGCTGAGCCAAGAGTGTCAGTGCAGCCATTGGAGTCAAGGACAGTAGTTGGTAGTTCACCTCTTGCTCCGAGGGTTCTATCGTTCAAGGCTGCTACTGCTGAGTCAGTTTTGTCAAGGGCACCGTCAAAGGCTTAAGAGATTGAACCAGCAGCCACCACAGCCGAGCAGCCTAGAGCTTCAGATGCAGCTAGCCTGCTTGAGGCAGGATATTCTCTAGAGGAGGCAGCTCAGGCTCTTGCCAGCGCTGATTAGCCAGCTTCAGTTGAGGGCAAGGAACCATCCTCGACATCTTCTTCCAGCTTGAGCATTTTTGACGATGTTGAGCAGCCGAGAGAGGATCAGTTAGCAGCAACAGCTCAGCCAACAAAGGAGCAGCCTTCGACCATCGCTGCACCCAGCTCTTCAGCCACGCAGGACTAGATCTTCTTAGGAGTTGAGTGAGAGACATGAGGTGTATCGTCTTGAGAGCTAGCTGTCTAGGGGGAGGCCGTGGATGGGTAGATTGGGCTTTAATTCTTGTTCGGTAGATTTCTTTGCTCTTCTGTGAGATTTTGATGAGCTTGTTATTTATTTGACTCTTTTAGCTCGTTGGAATGCACTTGGTTTTGGTCTAACCCCGTGGATTCTTTATGTATGGCTCCTAGTGTTTTTTCTGTTTTGTAGATTCCTTTGTGCATGTGCGCTCCCGTCTCATTCTCTATCGTGACTATTCTTTATCAAACCAGCGTTCTCTCTATATATATGCTTCCTTGGTGCCATTTTTTTTATAATTAGATGACAAAGGGGGAGAGAGCTACCAAACAGGGGGAGAGTGACGCTTCCAACCCATGACAAAGGAGGGGTCATCAAGGTAAGGGTTAAGTGTTCTTTTGAGATATGTTTTATTCTCTATCTTCTTTCATCTCGTTTGAGCTGTTTGTGAGTACCATGGTTGTTATCAATCACCAAAAAGGGGAGAGATTGTTAGCTCCAAGACCTTTGAAGTCCCGTAAAAGTATGAATTGATTTTGGTGATTGAGTGGACACCATAGGTAACGGTTGAGATTATAGGTACCACCCCACTAATTGTACATCAACATGGCGGGCTTTCTCGATAGATGACAAAGACGATCCGTAGAAGAGGAGTTTTTGGGCATCGGAGGACCAAGGCTAAAGAATAGTTAGAGAGTCCGTAGGAACACCAATACTATTAAGGAGGTAAAGTCATTTGTCTCTTATCATACAAGTATTAGAGGGTGTGAATGCTTAGAGAGTCCGTAGGAACACCAATACTATTAAGGAGGTAAAGTCATTTGTCTCTTATCATACAAGTATTAGAGGGTGTGTAAGCTCCATAGATCCTCAGAAAGCACTAAAGATGGCAGAAGAAGCGAAGACAAAGACCGAAGATCAGATTCAATCGAAGACGCAGTCACTGGACAATCCGGTAAGCCAGGACTTCAGAGTACAGAGAGAGGAGCTCTTTGGAGTTGCTGAAGAGGACACCGGACAGTCCGGTGTGGCAGTCACCGGATAGTCCGATGAGGTCGAAGCAGAATTACAAAGATGTCTCTGAGTATCCAAAAGTGAAAGTCACCGGACAGTCGGTGTCCTATGGAATGGATTTCAGAGAGTGTGTTTTCCTGACCGAGGAGGAAGAAGGCTCACCGGACAGTTCAGTGGTCCAGTCACCGGAAAGTTCAATGATGGCATAAAGGAGTCAGCTTTATGACATCATGTTCTAACGATTATTTCTGGGCTTAGAGCCTATTTAAACTATAGAGAGGGACATTTTCCAGTGTGCCTGCGGTCTGAGAAGCTAGAGCAAACTTGTTAGAGGCAAAGGGACACTACCAAGAGTGCACATTGCAAGATTGAAGATCTTTGGTGCTAGTAGGAGAGTGATAGGGAGCACTCATACACTTTTAAAACTTGTAGGGCTTGAGAGGAATGATCTTTGCCTATTACTCTTAGTGTAGACAGCCTAGACTAGCTAGGTGTCAGTGATCGAGCTTTCGAGGAGATTGTGGAAGTCATCGCCAAGTTTGTACGCGGTTCTGGGTCCCCCGCTCGAAAGAGACACCAAGAGAGAGCGCTCGAGTCTTAGAGACTTGCTCTAGCGCTTGGGTATTGTGTGCGACAGTCAGGCCGCCAGTGACTCCACTCTAAGAGTGAAGCGTACCATTGTGAGCATCGTTCCGGAAACGACAGGAGGAACCAAGACTCCGACGGGAGTGGTTCAACGAGGATTAGGAGAAGGCGCCTACCTTTCGAGACGTAAAAAAAATCACTGAGCACTCTCTATCTCACTCTCTTTACATACCGCATTTACTTACCGTTGAGTAGTGTGATAGGTTGTTCTTTGATTCCTCTTTGTGGCTATCGTGCTAGTGCTTGTTTGTTGTTATTATCTTTCCACTAGTATTGTTAGGGGTCTTGGCCTACTAGAATTGATTAGGTTTTCTTCCGTTGTAATCGAGTCTTATAGTTTTAGTTCATAGCGAAATTAGAGCTATAGGTCCACCGATTCAAACCCCTTCTCGGTGTCCTTGATCCTTACAGAGGAGAACTCTTGCAAAAATGTTCTGAGAAGTTATTAAAGTAAGGGGGTAAGTGTTCTTTGGAGATGTGTTTTATTCTCTATCTTCTTTCATCTCGTTTGAGCCTATTTGTGAGTACTATGGGTTGTCATCAATCACCAAAAAGAGAGAGATTATTAACTTCATGACCTTTGAAGTCTCCTATAAGGTATAAATTGATTTTGGTGATTGAATAAACACCATAGGTAACGGTTTTGATTGTAGGTACTACCTCGCTAATTCTACATCAACATGGTGGGCTTCTTCGATAGATGACAAAGACGAACCCTAGAAGAGGAGTTTTCGGACGTCGAATGACCAAGGCTAAGGACTAGCTAGAGAGTCCATAGAAACGCCGGTAGTATTAAGGGGGGGTAAGGTCATTTGTCTCCTGCCATACAAGTGTCAAAAGGTGTGAATGCTCTTTAAATCCTCAGAAAGCACTAAAGATGGGAGAGAAAGCGAAGACAAAGGCCAAGATCGCATTCAGTCGAAGAACCAGTCACCGGACAGTCCGGTGAGCCAGGACTTCGGAGTCCAGAGAGAGGTGCTCTCTGGAGTTGCTGCAGAGAAGATACTGGACAGTTCGGTGTGGCAGTCACTGGACAGTCCAGTGAGGTCGATGCCGAAGTCCAGAGAAGATGTCTTTGGAGATCCAAAAGTGAAAGTCATCGGATAGTTACCTTCACCGGACAGTCCGATGTCCTACAGAATCGATTCCAGAAAAGGTGTTTTCCTGGCCGAGGAGGAAGAAGGGTCAACGGACAGTCCGGTGGTCCAGTCACTGGACAGTCCGCTGATTGCATAAAGCAGTCAGCTTTATGACATCATGTCTCAACGGTTGTTTTTGGGCTTGGAGCCTATTAAACCGTGGAGGGGGACATTTTCCAGTATGCCTATGGTTTGAGAAGTTAGAGAAAACTTGTGAGAGGCCAAGGGACACCATCAAGAGAGCACATTACAAGATTAGAGACCTTTTGTGCTTGTAGGAGAGGGATAGGGAGCATTCATACGTACACTTCTAGAGCTTCTAAGGCTTGAGAGAAGTGATCTTGGCCTATTACTCTTGGTGTGGGCAGCCTAGACCGGCTAGAAGTCGGTGATCGAGCTTTCGAAGAGATTGTGAAAAACATCGCCAAGTTTGTACGCGGTTTCGAGTCCTCTGCTCGAAAGGGACATCAAGAGAGAGCGCCCGAGCCTTGTAGGCTTGCTTTAGCGCTTGGGTATTGTGTGCGACAGCCAAGCCATCGGTGACTTCACTCTGGAAGTGAAGCGTACCCTTGTGAGCATCGTTTCGAGAACGACAGGAGGAACCAAGACTTCGACGGGAGTGGTTCAACGAGCTGCCTTCCTAGACTCGAAAAAAATCACTGAGCACTCTCTATCTCACTCTCTTTACTTACTGCATTTACTTAACATTGAGTAGTGTGATAGGTTGTTCTTTGATTCTTTTGGTGGCTATCGTGCTAGTACTTGCTTGTTGTTATTATCTTTTCACAAGCATTGTTAGGGGTCTTGGACTAATAGAATTGCATAGGTTTGCTTCCGTTGCGATCAAGTCTTATAGTTTAAGTTCGTAGCGAAATTAGTGCTATAAGTCCACCGATTCAATCCCCTTCTCAGTATCCATGATCCTTACACCAAGGAAGACAACGACGGCCAAGGCGACGCTGGCGAGTGAGATCCGGAGCACCGCGACCAGGGTCCACCACCGAATCGCCCGCCACCGCAGGACGCTCGGACACTCCGCTGTCCCCACCTTCGCAGTGGCAGGCAGCAGCTTGCCAAGCTCAACATCCTCTGGGATTCAAATGTAGTCACCGTCCCCGCCATTGGCGGTTACCGGCGATCCCATCCCGATCACCCGCGATCACGCCAACATGCGCGGGCGCGGCCTCTCCCTCGACAATTTGAGCAGCCGGATCGGGCAATCCGGCTCGGTTTTGGACGGAGTCAATCGGCCTCAGGGTGCGCCGATGTGCTAGGGTTAGCGCCGCGAGGCCGGACTCCGGAGCCGCTTATGAGGTGGAGAGAGGCAACGGCATTCGACCGGACTCCGACAGAGAAAGTGGAAGAATACTGCAAATTTTATTGGAGATTTTTTGGGTAGAAATTTGAGAAAAGAGGTGGGAGACTCTGAAATGACGCCTCTACCCTTGAGCCTATGATAGCACTCTTTTCTTGCACTAACAAAGATCAACAAAAAAAAATTGGATGGCTTGCTCTTCTAGCCTACTCCGGTGTTTATTTTTATTTAATTTTCTTGTGATTCATCTTTTTATTTATGTTTAACGTCGGCTAGCATAAATTTATATTGTCCTTTCAACAATTTAAAATTATAATTTTTTACTACATATGTATTAAGTTATTAATATTACAGATGGTCAATGATGATTAAATCAAGGGTTCAAATAAATATGAATGGAGGGAGTACATTGCTTCGGTTTTAAAAATTGTTGACACTGCTGTTCACCTTTTAAAGTTACCTTGACCATTCCTTTTATTAAAAAATATAATAAATATCATATATTTTGTTATAATTTACTTTATCATTAAAAATATTTGTTACATGACTAATAAATTTGCACATTTGTTATATTATTTGAATATGATGAATGACCAAAAATAATGAATGATGAATGATCAAAAATAATGTTATGAATCAACAATGTCAATATATTAAAACTGGATGGATTATATTAATGACAAAACCTAAGTTTAATTTTATAGCTAAACATTTTTTGCGAGGGAATTTTATAGCTAAACTAACTGTCCTAATGACATGCATTCGATTCCTGATGGAAAGTACCTAAAGATGGTTCTGGCACTCTTTAGCGTGAGCTTATTTTTGCAGCTGTCACGTTTTGCATACACCCCGTTAATTTTCTGTCCCAGATTAGAGATGCGGATATGAGAAGCAACTTTTTTATGATGTCGCCTTAGATGTGTTATTTTTTCATACACTCTTAGGTTTTAAAATATTGACATTATTGATTTCTAACATTAACTTTAACAAAATATATGATAAATATAATTTATTTTATTATAATTTTTTACCATTAATAATATTTAAAATATTACTAACAATTTTATGTATTCGAATAAATTTTTTAAAAAAGATGAATAGCCAAAATTATGTTAGAAGAAACGGTATTAATATTTTAAAATTCGAGAGTATATGTTAAGTGTAAAAAAGAGAAATAATGCTAGCTGACAGTCGTTGGGATTGTGGATGGGGAAAATCTGGCGAATCAACAGTTTTAAGTTTCAACTTTATGCTTTTTTTCACAGATAACAGGATAGATAAGGCGAAAGCGAACTGCATGTAAGCGTAGAAGGGCTCCGAGGTAATTTTCCTCGCAAGGCGATAGGTTACGTATACTCATACGTTACTAGCTGTAGCTGTCGCTGCCGCCTCACATACATATCATAAACAAATAAAATTAATTTTAAAAAAATAGACCTCATATATGATCATACATATCATTCACTCCCTTACACCCATGCTCCCCTCCTCGCTATCTCATTCGCCCTGCGACATGGTGCATCCGTCCAGAGCGGTCCTGGGCGGTCGTGACGTGGTGGCGCCAGCCAGCCGTTCCAATCGGTTGGCGCCGCGTAGACCCGTCCGGCCCCACCGCGTCAGCCACCGCTTCGTGCGGTGGGCGTTCCAATCGGTCGGCCGAAAGCGACCGGTGGGTTTGTTCGCTTGCACTGCTGCCCAAGGCAGCGGGTCCCACTAACCGCGACAGTTGTTGCTTAGAGCACCCGCAATGCTGGTGCGAACCAAGCAATGCCTCTTCGGTTCGTTTTAGGATGTTTCGACAGCATAGTGTGTGTGGGTCCCGCTATGATTAAAAAACTCCATTCGTTTTCTCATCTCCGTCTTCTCCGGTGAAAGGAAAACTTTATTTTATTCGGACGGTGCGGCCTCAAAGGGAACCAACTTCAAGCATCGATTTTTCTTCTGACATGTTTGGTGCAGCTTCTACAATGGGAAACGGTTCTATACAGCCGAACCATGGTTCGCTAAAATCTCACGTCATGGATGCTCTTAGAGCTTGGAGTGCGTAGCCTGAGCTGCGGGTCCGGGACAGCCTGCCAGTGGGGACACGGTGCTGCGCCAAGCTGTGCCCGCACGGATTTCATCCTCAGCTGCCTCGTACTGCGGGATCACGCGTGGACCTCTTTGTCAGAGACCGACTGGATGGCCGCGCGCAGCCCGGAGTCAAAATTGTGGATTCGCGCACGAACAACCAATGGGGACGAGCGGTAAAATGTCGGGCGAGGCAGGATAAACGGATTTTCTACTAACCACCTCAACTACATACTCTATCCGTTCTGTAATTGATATCATCATTAATTTTTAAATTTAATTTTAATTATTTGTATTATTCAAAAAAAATTAATAAATTTTATATATTTTGATATAATTTAATTTATTATTCGAATTATTTGAATTAAAACTTAAAATTTTACAAATTCGAACAAATTTTTTGAACAACACAAATAGTCAAAGTTGAATTTAAAATTCAACGATGACATCAATTAAAAAACGAAAAAAAGTATCATATATATGAGCCAAATTAGATAAATCTTTTATTTTTAAAAAAAATAAAGTTCAAATACAGTGTGATTCACCCACCTGCCTCTCACCTCACATGCTCCTCTCCTCACTGTGTCACTCGCCGGGAGGGAGGCATCAGCCGCGCGTCACAGGATTCAGCACGCCGGCGGTGGCCAGCTGCTCAAACTTTCGTGCACCGCGTGTGCCTCGCTTCACGAACGCGCGTGCGAAGCAAAACTCATCGTGTCCGGGCCGGCTACCAAAACGAAATAAAAAAAAAAGTCTAACAAAGTCATGACGCACATGTTGGTCCCGTGAGGTGAGTTGAGGTCAAACGAAACTCCCACCCACGCCGTTTGCGTCTTGCGACTGCGACGGACGATCCGTCTGCATCGCGACCTATCTAAAACAATGCTACTATGTGTACTTGCGTTACCACCTAGCGTCAGCCTCCTACTCCCTGAATATGAGAGTTTGGTACTGTTTGAAATTATCGTGCGACGCAAAAAAAAAACAATAATAATCGGTTCACTATCATGCACAATCTTCTGTTTTATAAATAGTCATGCGCGTTTGGCTTTTCAGTTCTGATAGTCTTTTCGATATGTATCTGTGATACTCACTCCATCAAAAAATACTCATCATTACCTGTCGATCTTTTTGAATTTATTATTATTATTATCACTTCTAATACTACACTCTCTCTCTCTCTCTACTTTTTATGCATCTATCTTTCTCACATCTCGATTTCCATATGTAAAAGCGAAACAATATATAAATTGAAACGGAATTATTATGCGTTCCAGCTCATCCATTCGTTAGCATCGACACGGCCATGTGGCGGCAATGCCGTGCCAGCGATCGACCGTTGCACTGCACGCAACAAAAAGCAACTCTGACGCTTCGTCTCGATGGCTCATTGCTTTCTTCCACCGAAGATGATTACTAGCAGACAAGGCTTCATCACTGGATGATAATGATGATCATGATTGTCGGTGTTTTGTACACTCTACAGTGTAAATTTATATGATTGGAGAAGGTACGGTGCGCTTTTTTCTAATCGATGTGCTTTAATCTGCGATGGACTCAAAAACATAACTTAGTTCGAGCAACCGCGAGGTGTAATACCCTACATTAGGAGTCGAAATCGACGAACTCATATATGATCGAGTGTATTACAATAGCGAAAATGCTCTTTACGTGGGCAGAGTCTCTAGCGCGCCTATGCGAATATATGTCTTTAATGTTCGTCTTCTCGTGTAGAGTCCTCAACGAGCTTTATATAAAGGCTGAACGGGTTACAGAGCGAGATGAAATGCGCGGCTTCCTGACACGTGAGGACAGCAACTAAACTTGATGCTCACGGAACTGAACGTCTTCTGACAGGTGGAGCGCAGCCAAACTAAGTCCTCGCAGGATAAAGCTTCCTCTGACAAGTGGGACCAACAGCATATTCGGGAATGTTTTCCGGGTGATTCACTGGCGCTGGACGGTCATCTGGCGTCAGCTGTCGTCCATTGCCTATCGTCTACTCAGCGTCGGAGGCCTGGGAGCGAAAAGTAAGTCGGTTACGTGGCCGGTCGGACGGTCAAGCCTCGTCGTTACGTTGCCTCCAACCTACGGGGGTCGGGGTGGTTCTCGTGACTAGATGCGCCTGACTTTTTGGTTGAGTTTCGTGAAATCTTGCGCTACTTTTCCTTGGGGCCCATGGAGAGCGTGGGCTAGTAATTGCTGATGGATCGTAGACTGTAGCTTGGACCGTCGAGTAATCTTAAGACGTAAGTACCAAGGATATGAGATGATGATAATGATAATTAATACTAATTCTTTCGATCCAATTATTTTGTACAACCTCACAAAAGGGAAAAAATCATTCGATGGGTATACGCCTTTTGTTTTCCAAGTCCGGGGACAAGATTCGAGAGCTAACCATATATACCCACATGGTTGACGGCGATCAAAACAGAATAAATTGACGAAGAAACATCCTCGACCGATTGATCGGCCGAAGAATGGACTTGTGCGCTGTGCAGGGCCAGTCAGTGATCGATCACTGCCGCCTTTGTCGACGTTGTCGTGACCCTAGCCTATGCACATGCAGGCATGCATGATGCACGTTGTTGTTTGGTTCAGATCTCATCTGCCTAACTGTATTCGCTGTGCCCCGGTCCGAGCTGGAAACGGGCTAACGCGATCGGCGCCTGCTCACAACATCCCCCGGATGGTTGGCGCAGCCACCACCAACCTCGCACGGCACGTTGCTTGCCGTGTGGGCGCGCGCGCGCGGACGTCCCGGCGAAGCAACCCGAAGCCAGGGTCCCCTACTCCCGCTGGCCACGCCACGCCGGATGCATGCCCGTGGACTGTCCCCCAGCCAGGCTGCTGTCCATAACCATACCGTACCAGCCGCTATAGGAAACTTACAGGATATGAAAGTGTAAAACATAATTTACTAATATGTGTATAATATAAGTTAATACGCAAAATGTTATGATAACCTATTTAATCATGGTACACTTGTCTCTAGAATATTAATTAAAGTTGCTATTGATCTGAGCTAGTAGAATTTAAATCTTTAGTATATAATTTTAGGCATTCAAATTATAGTAAAATTTTGTGAATTTTTCTAGAAGACATATAACACAGCTATTGTCCAAATTATCTAGGTTTCTATTAATTTTTGAAAAGTTCTCAGTAGCAACTTCTATTAGTATATCATAACAAATTTACCGATATATGTACGCCGTACGCAAGTGGGATCTAGTTTTGTTCAGCACGTAGAGTAGAACATAATCAGTGTATGTGTAAATCAAATATGATGTTTTAAAGCTTATACTCCCTTCGTTAAATATACTTTTTATGAAAGATTATTTCATAATAAATAAAAAATATTTTTTATATAATAAAATATTATTAATGGTTAAAGTAATAAAAATTTGACTTTAACTAAACTTAAAAATGCTTATATTTTAGAATCGAGCGAGTTGTACATTGCATACTTGCATGTCAGCAAATTACTTTCTTTCTTCAGCCCACCCGCTCTCCTTCAGCCCACTAGCACCGCTCTACGGTCGAAAAAAAATATTAAATTAAAAAAATAATATATTAAAATTAAAATTATAAATTTTTTATTATTCATCGCCATAGTAAAAGGTTAAAGTTTACATACATCATATCTAAAACTTGATGCACTTTAGAAATTTCGATACCCGTGCTAACACTACGGTTTAAAAAAAATATCAACTTAAAAAATATATTAAAATTAAAATTTGAAGTATCTCATTCTTCACCATTAATATTAATATTAACCCAAAATAAATTTATTTTATTTTTCAACAATTTTCTTTGAATCTCATATATTTATTTTGAGTAGTTGCATTTCGTTAATTAACAATGCTCCTTGTGCGCTCAAGATACGAGAGATTCAGAAAAGCTTGTAAAAGATGTCTACGGAGAGATTTTATTTGTCAGATTTGTAAAAAAAAGCAACTTTTAATGTATTTTTTTGTGTGCATGTAATCTAGCTCATCTTTGTTGAAAACATTTTATCAAATATATGTAAAAAATTTGTGATTTTTAAAGAGCAAAGATACATGTATTTAACATGTGAAGCAACCTGAGACTTTGTTTGTTCTGTTCCTGACTCGATTAACGGAGGAGGTGGTTGATGATGCAGGTCGTTGGGCGTGGTCTTAGGATAATATATTAATATTAATATTAAAATAAATTTGTTTTGTTTTTCTACAACTTTTTTGATCTCATGTATTTATTCTGAGTAGTTATGTTTTGTTAACTAATAATGGTTTGTGTGTAACTTTTTTATTTCATGTATTTGTTTCGAGTAGTTATGTTTTATTAACTAATAATGGTTTGTGTGTAACTTTTTGATCTCATGTATTTGTTCCGAGTAGTTGTGTTTTGTTAATTAATAATGGTTTGTATGAGCCCATGTCCGAAAGGTTCGGAAGAGTCTATCCGTTGTATTTGTAAAAAAATGTATGTGAAGAAATTTTATCCGTCAAATTTGTAAGAAAGAATAACTCTAGGTGTATTTTTTGTGTACACGTAGTTTAACCTATATTTATTGAAGATATTTTATCGTATGTACGTAAAAAAACTTTGCTTTTTAAAAAGTAGAGATAGAGATAGAGATAAAGATCATATACCATAAAAAAAAGATAAAAACAAATTAAAGTTGATTGATAAAAACAATTAAAAATATAGTTTGCCTTTCGCTTTCAGCATGTGTCAAATAGGCTGAAAACTAGGCCCATGTGCCGATTGGACCTACCAACTGACCCTCCTGCAGATCGCATCAGTCAGCCCCATACCAAACGCACTCCGCAAGCAAGAGCGCCGGCACCGACACGCACGCGTTGCTACCCGCCGTTCTTCCATCCCCGCCGCCGCCGCCGCCGTCGACTGCGAGGAGGGGATGGACTGCTGCCGGTACGTGAACCCGTTCCTCGCCTGCGCTGGATTGCGGGGGCTCGGGTACCTCATGGTGGCGATCGTCGCCGCCGTGGTCGCCGTCTCCTACTACGCGGTCGTCGTCTACGCCTGGGGCCCGATGCTCCTTAGTGGCGGAGCCGAGGCAGCCGGAGCTGCTGCCATCCTCGCCGCGTTTCACGTGCTCGTAAGTGCTGACGCCCTCGCTCCCCTTGCCCTTCCCTAGCTGAAGACCTCTATTCTGTACCGCCTGTGGAAATGTACAACGTCCGTCCTATGCTTATACTGCTGAATAGGAAGGGATTCGTTCCAATCTATCTCAGATTCAAATTCCCGCCTCGTGCTCCTCCGGACTTCGGTTACTCAACCCATGCGTGTCAAATTTGTGCATCAGATCCTCAGTCATGTAGCTGGGTAATTGAATTACAAGTGTGTGGTCTGTCCAAAAAAAAGTTCTTCTGGTTGACATGTTGTTTGAGATGAACGATATGACACTATCCGTTACATGTGTTACTGGCCAAATCGGAGGGGTAACAAAACCTAGATGTTAGTTTTCCTAGGTGGTGAGACATAATTCATGATTGATGCCTGTGGCTTGCTGCTTCTTAGAAGCTGTAAGCCTGCAACAACAGGGCTGCCCAAAGCTTCTGCCTGTACCCAGTGCATTAGGACCTGGCTTTTCAACATTTTTAGTAAGCTGTGAGTATTTTGAGATATGCCGCCAACTGCAAAGTAGAAATTTAAGATATGATGCCAAGCGGAAGCCTCTACAAGCATAGGGATATGATTTCACCTAAAAACATTTTCATGTCTGCTTCTACTATGGTGTGAAAATTTGTAACTTTTTACTACTATGTAGAATCCTACAAACTCGAGCGATTTGATTTCCACAAGAACTGAGGTTATGAGTTCTGTGCCCTCATCATCACATTGTGGGTTCACCATGATTACTTTGAACTTGCTGTCTTTGCATTCTAGTGTTAGTACGCTATGCTTGTGAATGCATATCTGACTCTTGTCGCCAGACACTATAATGATAATGCACAAAAGGAACTAGAATTATTATTTATTTTCAGACTTTACTGTTTTGTACAGCTTTCAAAACTGTTGACTCTTCAAGCAGCATGAACATTGGTATAAAAAAGTTTGTTTAGTAGAATTGGTGAAAATTGCACCTTTTTAATCAAAGGTTGTTCAGATTGACATGTTGTTGCACCCAACTATTTGGTGTTATTTTGGATGTTGCGACTAGTATGTGCCGTTGGAGGCTGCAGTGCATGATTAACTTCCTCTGTTAAAGAATATACAAATTTGTGGCAATCCGCACGGTGCAACATGCGAATCTGGCCTTTTCTTAGTATATAAGTATGTTATAAGAAAAGTATCAAATCACCATATCAAAAATATTTCACAACAAATCTAATGATACCATTTTCGCACAAATTATCCAAACATGCCTCCATTTTCGTAGCGCAAGTTAGAGGAGTTTAAAATATACTCATGGTGGATTTGCTTGTGATTCCGGGCATGATTGATGGTTATTCTCAACAAACTATTTGGTATTAGAGTGCTTGATGTTATTCAATAACAGTGCTAATTTCAATAAAGTTTTGGGATTCTGTTGTTTATCTTCATTTGCGTAAGCATTGCTATTTGCTGGCTTAGATATGGAGTTTCAGTTCATGGTCCTGCTGGTCTGGACAATAAAAAAAAGTTCTTTTAAATCACAGAATCTTTATGTAATTTAGGATTGGTATATTGCATTATAAAATATGAAAAATGTGTCGTGGCTGTATTTGATTGTCTTCAAACTTCTTCAGGGGTCTTCTTTCTTCTGCAGCTTGCACTGATTATATGGTGCTATTTGATGGTTGTTTTCACTGATCCTGGTTCTGTACCTGAAAACTGGAGACACGATGTTGAAGACAGTGGAGATCCTGCATCATCCACTTCAGAGGATCAAAGCAGTGCTCCTAGATATTGCTCTCGCTGTCAAAATGGCAAACCTCCACGCTGCCATCATTGTTCTGTCTGTAAGCCTTTAACTTACTCTCGCTTTCTTGAAAGTTTCAAACTCTTTGTACATTATAGATTCTTTTACCAAACAACATATTTTATAAATTTTATGTAATAATTTTGGTAGTTATAGTGGCAAGGAGCCTAAGCCATTGTTTACACAGTGGGTCCACGAAATCCTCATGCACTGTCAAAAAGCTCTTTGCTGCTGTATTCAATTGGTTTATTGGTTTGATTGAGGATGTGCCATCTTGTCTAATTGCTTGCCTCTAAGTTCTAATTTATTTGTTATTCATAAATTTGGGACGATAAATTAGCTAGTCCCTCAGTTTCTTATCCTGATCTTTTTCTGTGATTATGCAGGTGACAGATGTGTGCTTAAAATGGACCATCACTGCATTTGGGTTGTTAACTGTGTTGGAGCCGGGAACTATAAGTATTTTCTCCTTTTCCTGGTACAACCAAACACTTCATTTGACTCCTTGTATCATGCTTGTCCTGTGATGACTTAAAACATTATGTGTCCTATGATGATGTTAGTTGTTGCCTGTTCAACTGCTTTATCTTGCCATTTATTTTTTTAACTTCATTTTACTTGTCTTATAGGTGTATACTTTCCTAGAGACAGTACTGGATACCTTGGTACTGCTTCCGTATTTTATTGAATACTTCCAAGATGGAAGTAGGCATTCCAGCTCACCTGGCGATATTGCTATTCTATTTCTTGCTTTTGGTAAACGTTTTTCCTTGGAAGCATCAAACTTACCTATGTGTAAATTACTTACCATGTAATCTTTCGTGCAGTTCTTAATTTTGCATTTGCGCTAAGCCTTCTCTGTTTCATCGGCATGCACACGTCCCTTGTGTTACGTAATACGACTTCTATAGAGGTAAGTCTGAATATAAATACCCTGACTTTCGTTGGCATGATTCATTCCTTGATGTTATTTTGAGACTGAACAGAGTGTGACCATCATGCGCTGCCAGAATATTCAATTGAAACCATTAGTGCAGTAGCATGTTGTACATGAATCAACTCTATTTTGGTTATGAGAACTTGATCCGTTTCTGAACTTTTAAATATTAGATCAAACTTGTTTCAGGTCCATGAGCGTAGAAAATCGGTTGCATGGAAATATGACTTAAGATGGCGAAGGAACTTGGAGCAGGTGTCGTTTGCGGCATTTCTTTGTGCGTCGTACGTCCCATGTCTAGTTCTTTATGTAATACGATCCATCATCCATTGCAGGTCTTTGGCAGCAAAAAGTTGCTCTGGTTCTTCCCGTTGTACTCTACAGAGGATTTGCACAACATTCCTGCGCTCAGTGGCCTAGAATTCCCTACTCGCTCAGACGCAATCGTCTGACGGCAGCTGATGCACTGTATTCACTTCTCATGTAGTAGGAGGTTTCTGTACAGAAATCGTTCTCATTTTATTCATAGTACGTCGGTGGATCACAACACATATTCTTTTTGTATATTAGCTGTAAAAATCTAAATGACCACGAGAAGTAACACACAGCCAAGTCAATTCTTTGGTCGATTTAAATGATCAAACTTATCTGGCAATTGGGCAAGTCAACAAGGCAGACGCATGTCATGTCATGACATTCGATTTGTTTCGTGAGGTTTCAATAATTTGATACACTGGGCTGCGTATCATCTACTCATGCATTGGCGAAACCAGACAGGAAATTTAAAATTAATCCATTTCCCATCACAGCTTGCTTTATAGATCTTAAAGTTTCCGTCCATCCTGTGCATGCCATTGTGCTTTCTTTGGGGCAGTTGTGTCCATGCATCACCCATTGCGCTTCATGGCTAAGCAAGTGTTCTATTAGTACTATCACGGGTGAGTGATGACAATGACTGTCATCTGTTCCTGTGCAATGTTATAAAAGAGTTGTCTATATTTGTGACAGTTTGATCTAGTGTGAGCTAATCTAGTTAACTGCAAGGTTGCTTCACTGTACTTGTAGGAGTAGGGAAAATCATGATTCACAGCTCGACGAAATGACAGTCAACATTTATCAATATGAGAGCCAGGCGTGCTAATTTTTTGATACGCTGGACAGCTGCAACAAGTCTATCATGTGTCTTATGCTTTAGACAACCAGACTAAAATATACATGTTCGACTGTCTATAAGAATGCATATTATCATTTTTTTTAGATTGGTAGATAGATCCAATTAGATGCTTAATCTACAATTAATAACCATTTATATAGTTTAGGAGTAATTTAGATTTCAGCTATATTTGAGAGGAATAAATTAAACTATCATTTAAAATTTTTCCATGATCCATCCCAACCAGTACTCTCTCCATCACAACGTATGTGTTGTTTTGGCTTGGGGGCAGGAGAGTTAAAAGAGGTGAAAATATTATATTGAAAATGAGAATGAGAATGACACAGATAAACATAGGAAGAGAGAAAATTACAGAGTACTGAGAAGTGACAAATGGAAGAAGTTGAAATAGGACACAGGAAATACTTCCTCCTTACTTGTAATCCAAATTGTTTTAAACATTACTTTAGTTTTAAAGATATATTAAAGTTATATTTTTAAATATCATCTCGTTGTTCAAAACTGATTGAGTATTTCAAATTGCGAACCCAGATCCGGATCATTGTCACATGGACACCAACCAATCCACCTCCGATGAGAAAAAAAAAAGTTTAGCACCTCCAGCATTCAGGTAATGCTAACTAAGACTATAACAAATAAACAGTAAAAAGGATTTAGATCGAAGTGAGCTTGGTCTGTCAGATTCAATGGCATTCAAATGCCACCCTCCTGCGAACCCCACGGCCGCCCAAGCCGTGACCATTCTCATTTACCGCTCTTGAAAAATAGGAAAACAGTATCCCGCTCAGATCATTTCGTCCGAGAGAAACGCCCCGAGTAACGGAACCCTAGTGAAATCACGCACGCGCTTGTGATCGAAAAGAAATCGAATCGAAGCTAAGCAATGGCGGCGCACGATCCAAAGGACGATGTAGACCGCCTCTTCGCCTGCTTCAAATGCGGCGTCTCCCCTCCCCGTAAGCTTCACCTGCTCCTCCCCCGATGGCAATTTCTATTGTTTTTTTTGTTCGAGGTCTCGATTCTCACGGGCGATCCGGTCCCTCTCGATGTACTCCAGAGTCGGCGTTCAGGGAGAGGCCGCGTAGGCGGGGCAAGAAGCCGCGGGTCTCCCCTCTGTCAGAGAGAGGAGGAGGAGGCGGCGGCCGCGGCGGCAGCGGTGGCAATGGGAGCTCCGCATCTGCCTCCACGACGGATGCTGCGAAGAAGGTGAGTGGGGCGTTTGTTTCTTCGTTCTATTTTCGTTCCTTTGAGGTTTTTAGTTAAATGAGAAAAAAGAAGGATTTGGTTTTCTCTGGTTTTCAGCATGGTGCGCCATCCTCCGCGGCATTCAAATTTACAGGCCGGAAGCAGATGGCACCAATCGTGTTCTACGGTTCCCCGCAAGGTGTTCCAGTGAAAAAGCCATTGAGCCTACTGAGGCTGTTGCGTGAGATTCGCATTGATCTGAAGAAGCAAACCGAATTGATCCCCAGGTGTCTAATTTTGTCCATGCCCATGTGTTGCAAAGTCCATAGCACATACTGGTCACTTTATTCTGATTTGCTGTTCTTCATCGGGTATGTAGGGATGTTTGGGCTACATTTCCGAGGCAAGAGGAGGCAATCAGGTTCTCAAAAGCACACGCGCATACCAATATCTTTAGCTATCAAGACCATTTGACTGGGACAAGAAGGTTCCTCGTGTCCACATACGATGAGTTCTGGAGAAGGTTATGTCCTTAGCAAATTGCATCTCTTGTATGCTACATTGTTTCCTAGTTTCCATGTGCATAGGATCTCTAGTTAATCAGAATGGGTTTACTACTTTCTGGATAATTTGTAATTTTAATTCTTTTCCCTAAATATCCAATTATCTGTACAACCTGCACTTAGCCGCTTCCGGGTTGCTGTATTCTTTCAGGTACAATGATATGGATCCCAAGATTCGCCATCACTATGAAGTTATCCAGGAGGTAAGTTGCCATTGATTGTTGCTGAAATGATCTTAAAATTATATATATGTGATCTCTACAGTCAGTGTATATATACTCTTACTCATTGAATCATGACATTGTTTCAATATAATTCTTGCCTTAACTTTACATAATTTAAGTACTACTTCTTGTACTCTGCATTATGACATTATTTCAATAGAATTCCTACCTTAACTTTACATAATTTAAGTGTTACTACTTCTTGTACTCTGCTTCACAAATGTGAATAGGTATTTTCTTCAAAAAGATATTGCCATCATTTTAATCTACTACTGCAGAGATTTTCAACAAAATATCATAAAAACGTCTTAAGGATTTTATTGAAGAACCATAATTTAACTAGAAATATGTTACCTAACTTAAAAAATATTAAGAGTCCCCACCTCAAACTACATGTTTGTCACTTATCTGTAGTCTTAAATACAAATCACAGATCTATGAGTTTGCCACTCTGATAAGTTTACCACTTAAGACACCTTATTTCCTTATCCCATGATTTGGTCCCTCATGTGATGGACCACAAGGGTTTTGAACAAGTCATGTAATCGGATGCCATGACCATTTATGAGCATTCCCACTTCGAATGATGCCTAGTGGTCAGAAAATATACCTGGAAACTGGGGACCCTTCAAAATATATGATTTTGCTTAATTTGATATTTCTTTCATACCCTAATAATTAGATTGTAATTTTGCAAAATTATGTCTTCAATTTTACTTATGGTCCTGCAAATGCGATTCAACTTTTTCATAGATGACATGTGGCATGCACTCAATCTTGACTGCTGCTGCAGGGTTCACCTTGCCACATTTACTTTGATCTTGAGTTTGATACAAGACTGAACATGAAGAGAGATGCAGATGAAATGGTGGATATATTGGTTTCTGTGATATTCAGTTCCTTACGTGACAAATATTCCATCGAAGGACATGAGGAGTGGATTACTGAGTTAGATTCATCTACTGAAGGTTAGCTCAATTCTCTTTTTGATGGCAAAAATAATCATGTTTGTTTGTATCCTAACAATGATTTAGCCCTATATTTTGCTATATTTCTACTTTTAAGCCAGGAAAAATTAAGCGTTAGGCGCTAACCAGCGTTATTCCTCCTCCTAGAGCTTGGCATGCCTAGGTGCTGCATAAGTTCTCCTAAGCTCTGTAGATTATATCACAAATATAGCTTTACTAGCCATCAAACCACTTATGAAATGCAAAAGGAAAAAGAAAAAGGAGAGAAAACATTATATGGGCATCAGTTTAGGCTCATCCAGCCCAGCCACTCAACCCTATCTTTCTTCTCTGCTCTTTCTCTGCCTGTCACTCAAGTCCTCATCCCCGAAACCGCCGTCTCTCCACAGCCCCGTGGCTGCTGCCGCTTGTCTGCCCCGTCAGCTGCTACCGCTGCCTCCCTTGGCCCCTGACATTCTCCTAGCCGCCTCTGCTGCCGCCTCCTCTTCCTCCTCCTTCGCTCCCTCACTGCCACAGCATCCTCCTCCAGATTTGCGTGTCCGCCGGATGCCTGCGCCCGCCACCCTCCATGGCTGCCGCCTAGGGAGCGCGTAGACCCTGAAGCGAGGCAGAGGGGCCTTGCTCAGCGCTTAATCGTGCCTGAGCGAGTGCCTTTCAGAGCCTTTGTTTTCCAGGCTTTTAAGTGATTTATGTCCATGACTATCAGTTAAACATGGCATGTGAACATTCATTGACATTTAATAGGGATGCCACAATTGAAGAACAGAAATTAAAGAAAGTGTCATTTGATCTTTTACATCATGTGCCAGTCAATCTATTGTCCTGATGATCTTCTATACTGTTTAAAGATAGTCACATGACAACTATTTTCCTTTTTTCTTTTTAGTGAAGTTTTCACGCCACCTAATCATACATATACCCAGGACGGCATTCAAAGACAACTCTCATGTTGGTGCATTTGTCTCTGAGGTAGTTTCTCAAACTTGATTGTGATTTTGTTGGCATCAGTAAATTTGCTAGTTGCAACTGCAGTACCGTTGCTGTACTGTTTATCTTCTGTATTAATAAAAAATCATTTTGTTTTCGATTTCAAATGGCATAAGCTTAACTGAATGTAGCTTAACATAAATAATTTTTATCATGTTTCAATGGGTTTGTGGTTTAAGTTTGCAGCGGACTTTTGTTTCCTGATTGTGGTGCAGGATGTAGAAACAGTTTCATTTCATAAATCATAATTTTTATAACAAAATTGTATTATTCTCCATAGGTGTGTTCACAAATTACATCTCAGCGTGCAGCCAATCCAAACCTTGATAAACTGTATATTAAAAAGGATAGTAGCTCTTCAGGTCCTGTTGATCAGCTCTTTATGGATACTGCCGTATATTCTCGAAATCGTTGCTTCCGTTTGGCTTTCTCATCAAAGTCTGGGAAGAAATCATTTCTTGTGCCTACTGGACGTTTCAAATGCAAGGAAATGGTAAGCTCTTATCATTTTTTTAATACTAACTACAAACCTCCGTTTAGGAATACTTGTCATTTTTGACCACTTAATATTTTTACAAATACTTGACACTACACGTTTTTCAAAAAACTATTTCCAATTTTACCCCTAAAGGAGGGTATTCTAGAAACTTCATTGCTCATGCAGCAACTCTATACTAGGGGCATTTTTAGTCACTTCCAATAAAAATGATGGATTACCTTGGGAACTGTGCATAGTCAAAATTGTCAACTAAATGGAAACGGAGGTTTGTAGTATACTCTTGAAAATAAACTAAATTCATTTTATTTATCTCATGTTTCACTTCTGATTATTTTGCAAGTTATCTTATATAATTGTGTTGACCATGATTTATTAATTACTATATACTTCCTGTGAGGGCATTTGTTTTCGTGGGCTTGGAATGCACATATTGAATTTTGGGGGGGGGGGGGGGGAGTTTACAAATTAAAAAAATCACAACCACAGCTGCACAATGAGGACCAACTAAAGAAAAATAACAACCCACAGTGAACGGACCTAACCAAAGACTACTCTTGAGACAGAAATCAGACCAAGCTAATAGACTGGCCTTATACATTGTGAGAGCTTTTTTAGGTGATGCATTTTACTGTAAAGTTGGTGATGGGTAAAAAAACCCACAGGTTTTATGTGACCAAACCCATATCCAACAAATAAGGTTTATTCCCATACCCGTAACAACCCTTGTGTTGGGTACAAATTCGGTCCCACCCACACCCACATGGGTAGTGGGTAGCCACGAGTTCTCGAAACCAGTGGCACTTGGAACAAGTTATCATTATAATCAATAATTTCAACAAGTCAACAAGAAGTTTTAACTAACATAAATAAGGTCGCATATCAGTTTGGACAACTTAAGCTACAATAACAGAAGTCCACAACATTTAAGCATGGACCAAACATTAAAATAAATAGAAACTGGGTCTTTTTCTAACACATTACTGAGTTTGTGGGTAAATGGGTATGGGCGAAGGGTTTCCAAACCCAGAGCTGTGTAGCTGTTTGGTACAAGTTTCTATCCGTTTACGTACCCATGGGTACAAAATTTATTCCATACTCGTATCCTAATAGGGTTTTTACTTCTTGGATATCGAGTAAAGGATATCCATTGCCATCTTTACTGTACTAATTGTTAGGGAAAATCTTGTATTACTTATTTTAAGGCGTTGCCATGTCGTCAGGCGAGTCAGGACCATGTGGCGTCCTGGCTGCCTTACCCAAAAAGTTGGCAAAAGTAGAGGAGATGGAGGAAGAAGGGAGGAGAAGCAGGAGGGGAAACCTGTAGCAAGGCCAATCAACACTTGCATAGCCATCCCCATCAGTTTTTCAGCCTTTGGTGCTCGATCTACGAGGGCAACAATGGTGGCTGGAGATCTGAGAGTACCTCTGGAGGGAGTAAGAGGCGGCACTAGCTGTGGCTGCAGCAGGAGGAAGTGAGGGAGTGACGAGAGGTGGCACTGGCCGATGTGGCTACGGCAGGAGGAAGGGAGGGAGGAGAGACGGCGGCACTTGAGAGAGAGAGAGAGAGGGAGGGAGGGAGGAGGGAGGGAGAGAGAGAGAGAGAGAGAGTCTGGTAGGTGGGCTGGTGGTGTGGGTTGGGGGGCCTCCATTCGTTTAGCTTCCTTGTTTTTTCCTTTCCTTTTTTCTTTCCTTCTCTATGCTGCTGTATTGTTATTTATTACTCCCTCCATCCCCTTTTACTTGTCATCCTGAGGCTGGATACGGGAATTAAGGAGGATGAAAAAGATGGAATATGCTGAAAACAAGGAGGAAAGGGATTGAGATAGGGATGTATTGGGAATAGAGAAAGGTGTATTGGTGAACTCTAGGATGACAAGTAATTGGAGACCGAGGGTGTAATTGATATTGTGTCACCTTGTCACGCCATAGCACCATCTAGGTGTCTCTTAGTTGACTGAAACGGGGTGACATGCCGCGTGTCGCCTCACGACCTTAAAAACGTAGCTTGTATTCCCAGGGGGCCAATGGCCTATGTAGGTGGTACTACAATATGCACATAGCCTCTTATACAGTGGGATATTTACAGAAATAGTTGATAAGAAATGATAGATCAATCTCTAATGCAATAGAATCTATCTCTAACACCCCTCATGGTGGATCAACAACATTGAGGTTGGAGAGGAAAGAATTATGCTGTGCTCTAGTTTGTGCCTTCGTGAAGATCAACCACCTAGTTCTGAACCCTAGTCTGTGTAAAGAACATTTCCACAATAATGTGCTTGGTGAGCTCATGCTTCGCTGGATCCCAAGCAATGCCAATAGCAGCTGTACTATCAGAGTGAAGAGGATTTGGTATAGTCATCAAAACACCGAAATCCTCAAGCAAGCATCGTAACCAACAGAGCTCCGCAGTTAGCAATGTTGTGGCATGTAACTCAGCCTTAGCACTAGAATGAAAAACTGCAGTGTACTGTCACACCCCGCTAGCTAGCGACTGTGCCAGCACAAGCACCGGCGGGAACGATTCAAGCACGCCACGTTCAAACCAAGGAAACAGCCTAGGCCCACAAGAAGACAGCTCATCACCTGCAGCAGGTTAAAAGAGAGGCTTGGGCGCAAGAAGAAGGCATCGAGAAAATGAAACAGAATCTTCTCACCTAACCTCTCTTCCCCCAAGCTCTCCCCTGCTTCCTGAAACTATCTGTAATTATGATCCTTGTGATCAAACTATTCAGTGAATGCAGTAGTCTATGATCGAAAGGAATTCAGAGTTATGTACGGTGATTCTGTTGAGTTCTTCGTCTGAATTTCTTATTGGTGTTTTGCTTGCGTGATCATCGTGATTCTTGTGAGTTTGCATCTTGTCAAGTGATCGTATATTGCATGTACCTCTTTGTCTTCCAAACAATGAGAGTGGGGATGAAAATGGGACTGGAACCCGTGCCATTTTTTGTTTTCAACCGATCGTTTTCGTATTATCGGGAAAAGAGAAGGAAAACAGCAACGAGCTCATGGGAGCGGGACTGGAAACATTTGAGCTCTCTTCTCGACTATATTTGCGGTATCACGTTTTGGATCAGGATGATATCGTTTTCAATCCCATTTATCCAAATACGGGGTTGGGGACGGAGATGGAGAGAGCTGCGCACTTGGAATGGGCGCGGCAGTGGCCAGATCCTGCTGCCGGATCATCCCCACATCCTCCTGGCGGACATGGTGGTGGGGTTGGAGGCCTCGTCGAGCGACTGGCAGGAGGCGCGGTGGCGGTGGCATGACGGGGACGCGTAGGCAGCCGGCGGGAGGGGCACATCGGGGTGTTGCCAGCTCTAGTGACACCTTCATCAGGCTCTCCATTGCTGATTCGATCTCCATCTCTGGATGCACATCACTTCCCGCTTTGCGGTGGCACTCTAGTTTGTATCCAGTGGGCTGTGTCGGCATGGTCTGCGCGGCCCGTCGTGCCTTAACGTGCTGTGCCGGGCCGAGCCGGGCGCCCTGTTTGTCCACGTATACATACAACCACATACCTAATAGTTTGATAATCAAATATAAAGCAATAGTCCTTTAAGCACAATAGAAATATTAATAATTGGAACAACTTGAACATGTTCTAAAATTACGGGTGTCCGTCTGGTGACCCGCGGGTGAAATATAAGGTTGTGTTTGGTTACTTGTATCAAACTCATCCAGGATGGGATGGTTCAGCTAATGAGATGATGCTGGATGAAATGGTTCAAGTTGTATGTTTGGTTGGTTGTATGGGATGGTACATGATTCTGTTTGGTTGAATGTATAGAATAGTAAAAAAATATATCTAGTCGTTTAAAATATTTATATTTATTGTTAGGTGCAACACTCGCATTGTGAGGGATGACACTCAGTGTTGAGGCAATTTTCTCTATATTACTTACTCACTAGAATGCCATGACCAACCTGATGGGTTAGGGATACATATATATAGGTTGGTGGGCAGCCAAACATATGCTAAGATGCTAGTCTAAGATGCTAAATTATAAAGCTGAAAAGCTAGTCTAAGATGTTAAAGAATAAAGCTGAAAAGCTAGTCTAAGATGCTAAAGCGAAAAGCGTAAAGCATAAAGTATAAAGCATAAAGCTAAAACATAAAGCGCTTGCACTAGACTTATTCCATCATTCTTCCCCTAAGTCTTGTGCGTCGCCTTTTGGGAGATTTGAATCATTCCAATCCTGGTGCGAAGCTTCTGAAACTTGATTCTACCAAGGGACTTGATGAGAAGATCAGCGAGTTGGTCTTTGGTGTTGATGTAGCTTGCTCTGACGCTCCCTTCCTCCAAGCAGCCTCGGATGAAGTGGTACTTCACTTTGATGTGCTTGATGCGCTCTTAGAAGACAAGGTTCTTTGCCAAGGCCAGAGCGGACTTGCTGTCCACTCTGAACTCTACTGCTTCAGCTTCTCTGCCAAGGAGATCACTAAGCAGCCGAGCGAGCCAGAGCGCCTGAGTTGAAGCGGTGGAAGCCGCTATGTACTCAGCCTCGCAGCTGGACAAGACCACCACCTGCTGCTTGACCGACTGCCAGCTAACAAGGCACTTGCCGATGAAGAAGAGTACCCCGCTCGTGCTCTTGCTGGTGTCGATGTCGCCGGCGTGGTCGCTGTCGCTGTACCCGACGAAATGTGCCGCCTCGGGACACCTCGGGTAGAGGAGGCCGTGGTCGAGTCCTCGCAACATAGCGGATGATCCTTTTGACGGCCTGCTGGTGCTTCGTCGTCGGTCGCTGCCTGAATCGACTAACGTAGCCGACGGAGAAAGCCAAGTCCGGCCGCGTGTGGGCGAGGTAGCGAAGGCTTCCCACAAGGCGTCGGTACTGCGTGGCATTCACCTCCTCTGTCGTGCTGTCATGGTTGAGCTTCAGCCTCTCCTCCATCGGAGTGAGAGCTGGGTTGCAGTCGGTGAGCTCAGCTAGCTCAACGATGCACTTGACGTAGGCGGTCTGTCGAAATGTGATGCCGAAGTCGTCCTGGTGGACCTCGATCCCTAGGTAGAAGGAGAGAGACCCCAAGTCACTCATCTCGAAGGTGGCCTTCATCTCCTCCACGCTGCCACCTCCACATCCTTGGTGCCCGTGATCACTAAGTTGTCGATGTAGATACCCACCAGCAGGGCATTGCCGTCGTTGCCCCGTCGGTAGATGGTCGCCTCGTGCGGGCTTTGCTCGAAATCCATCTCCTTTAGCGTGGAATCCAGCTTGACGTTTCACGCTCGTGGTGCCTGCCGCAAGCCGTAGAGGGCCTTGCGCAGGCGCATCACCTTGCCCTCCTTGCCGGGGACGACAAATTCCGGTGGCTGGTGCACTTAGACCTCCTCCTTCAAGTCGTCATTGAGAAACGTCGACTTGACATCCATGTGGTGGACGCGTCAGCTCTTGGGCAACCAGCGCAAGAAAGAGACGCACGGACTCCATCCGTGTAAAGGGGGCGAAGGCATCGTTGAAGTCGATCCCCTCCTGCTGCACAAACCCGCGTGCCACCAAGCGAGTCTTATGTTTGACGATGGCACCGACCTCATCCTTCTTCAGCTTGAACACCCACGTAAGGGTCATCGCGCGGTGTTCAAGAGGAAGGTCAGCAAGCTCCCAAGTGCGGTTCCTCTCAACCGCATCCATCTCTAGCTTCATCGCGGCGCGTCATGCCGCGTGTCCCTCAGCCTCAGCGAAGGAGTGAGGCTCGCCGTTGTCGCACGTAAGATGCAACTGTGCCTCCAAGTCGTGAGCCACCAGTCTCGGCACCGGTGCGTCGCCGAGAAGGTCCTCCATCGTGCGATACCTCAACGGCTTGCCGTCGTAGTACGCGTCGACACGCTCCTCGTCGTGAAGGAGCGGAGTAGCGAACTCTACTAGGTTGTGCTTGACATGAGCAGGTGCTGATGTAGACGTGCCTGGAGGAGTAGCTGTAGGCGCTGGAGAGCGTGGCGTGGCCGGCTGTGGTGGTGGCGGTGGAGAGTTTGTCGCAGCCGGCGTCAGTCGTCGGAGTCGGTGGAGGCTCGGGGATTGGGGTAGGCGCGCTTGGCGAAGAAGAGCTGCTCACTCCCCCAGTTCCCTCGAAGTGGACGTACTCGACGGTGAAGTTGTCGTACGCCGGGGTCGGGCCGTCGTCCACCATCTTGCCCCACGCTCAACCTCACCCTTCGTCGAACGCAATGTCGCGCCTCGTGCGGACACGCTGTGTCTTCGCGTCAAGTATGCGGTAGGTCTTCGTGCCCTCCGCGTAGCCGATGAACACTCCCGGAGTGCTCCTGTCGTCGAGCTTGCCGACGTGGCCAAGCTTCTTGACAAACGCGAGGCAGCCGAAGACGCGCAGGTGGGCAACCGCCGGCTTGCGTCCATGCCAAGCCTCGTACGGCGTCTTGCCGCCGAGCACCTTGGTGGGCGAGCGGTTGAGGATATAGACGGCTGTCACCACCGCCTCTCCTCAGAAGATGGCTGGCATCCCCCTCTGCATGAGGGCCCGGGCCATCCCCACCACCGTCTGGTTACGCCGTCCGACGACGCCGTTCTGCTGTGGGCTGTACGGCGCGGAGTAGTGGCGCAGAATCCCCTCATAAGCGCAGTATGACGCGAACTCAGCCGTCGTGAATTCGTCGCCGTTGTCGGTGCGTAGCACTCGAAGCTTGCAGCCGCACTCCTTCGTTGCCGTAGCCAGCTGACGCTTGATAGCATCAGCTGCTGCCGCCTTGGTGTTGAGGAGGTATGCTCACATGTAGCGGGACACGTCGTCGACGAGTAGCAGAAAGTAGCGTCGGCCTCCAGGTGTGGCCGGTGTCACGGGACCGCAGAGGTCGCTGTGCACCAGCTCCAGCTTTTTTTTGGCGCGAAAACTCGCCTGACGAGGGAACGGGAGTCACCGCTGCTCCACATGCTCGACCCGCGGCATGCTCTGCACCATCTCCTTTCGCCAAGCTGCTTCAGAGCCTCAAAGTTGAGGTGTCCAAAGCGCTCATGCCACAGCCAGGCGTTGTCATCGCAGCGGGCTGCGAGATATACGGGTTGCGCCACCTGCATATTGAAGACGTAGAGGCGATTGATGCCTCTGTTTACCTTAGCAAGAAGGCGACGATGGCGGTTCCAGATCCTCATAATTCCAGACTTAATCTCCACGCGCGAGCCATTCTCATCCAGCTGGCCCAGCCTGATGATGGAGTTGCTTAGTGCGGGGATGAAGTAGACTCCAGTGAGGAGTCGGTGTTCGCCAGTCTTGGTGACGAGAACAATGGAGCCAATGCCCCTGATGTTCATAGTCGAAGAGTCGTCGAATTTGACGGAGCCGCGTATGTCGACATTCAGGTCGGAGAAGAACTGCCTGCGACCCGTCATGTGGTGAGTGGCACTACTGTCGAGGAACCAGCCGTTGATCTTGTCGTCGCTGGAGCAGTCACCGAGGAAGGCGTGTGCCCTCGGCTTGTTAAGGTTGAGGAGAGCTGTTGCGGCCGATGCCGCTGGAGGTAGCTCGATGCTCTCGTGTGCTAGGAGCAGAGCCGGATCCTCCTCCTCAGCCTGTGCGACGTGAGCTTGGCCGCGTCTCGGCTGTTGACAATCCCTGGCCAATTGGCCAGGCTTGCCACAGTTGCGGCATATGTCGTCTCGTGCCGCCCTGCGCTC
>BCLG01003010.1:49845-61158 GCA_001602295.1 Zoysia matrella
TGCCGCAGCCTCTGCTGCCACCCGCTCGAGCTCCTCGGCCGCGACGAGGTCGGCCTCCTGCCGACGTCGCACGCTCGAGGCGACCGAGCGGTGAGAGCCTCCTGCGGACATGGCACGCCGCTAGCGGGGAAGAGTCGCGGAGGTTGCTACTGCACTGGGAAGAAGCCGTCGAGTCGCTGGCTGCCGGTAGAGCACAGGGATCGGCAGGGGAGGGAGTCGAGCAGAGACCGGCGCTTCCGCTGGAGAGAATCACGGGTGGGATTGGATAGATCACAGAACCATACGGCTCCGATACCAATTGTTAGGTGCAACACTCGCATTGTGAGGGATGACACTCAGTGTTGCGGTAATTTTCTTCATATTACTTACTCACTAGAATGTTATGATTAACCTGAGGGGTTGAGAATACATATATATAGGCTGGTGGGCGGCCAAGCATATGCTAAGATGCTAGTCTAAGATGCTAAAGCATAAAGCTGAAAAGTTAGTCTAAGATATTAAAGCATAAAGCTGAAAAGCTAGTCTAAGATGCTAAAGCGAAAAGCTGAAAAGCTAGTCTAAGATGCTAAAACGAAAAGCGTAAAGCATAAAGTATAAAGCATAAAGCTAAAGCATAAAGCGCCTGCACTAGACTTATTCCATCATTTATATAATATATATAACTAAAGTATCTTTAATAATTATAGACATTAAGAAAATATAATAACTACTACTATTATTACTTAATTATCTTTAATTAGAGCTTAAATTGTCATAAGTAATCATAAAATATACATGAAAATTAATATTTTTGACTAATAATATTTAATTATAATTATATCTTTGTTAATTAATCATAATAACTAGTAATAATCGCTAATTATGAGTGATTAGCGAGGCTAACAGAACTTGGACTGAATTGTTTGACCTTTTTTTCTCGAACGGAAAGGTACAACATCTAGAAGGAATATCCTCAGAATCTGTACCAACTCATCTTGGATATATTGGTACGATTCAATCAACCGAACACATGAACCTGTATCCATCCAGGATGGTTTCGTCCAAGTATGATTTGGTCCCCCAACCAAACACTACCTAAAACCCGCACCTGCACCCGTAGGTGTGCGGGTGCGACCCGCGGGTGAAAAATGTCATCCACACCCGCACCGGCGGGTGAAACTGCCATCCCTCCTGCAATTTGAGCCCTTCTTACGGAAGCGCCCAACACATAAATACAGCATCAAAATTTTGTGTAACTAACCTCAATGTCTATTCTGATGATATATATGTTGATGTTCTCGACTTTACTGGTTACCGATCAGTTCCGATGTATTTCCATCTGGATTTGTTCGTTTCTAAAAGTCCGTATTTATCCTGTTTGTTTTTTGTTACTGATCTCCACATTTTCGTTTCTGCTGATGTTGTAAATATGAAAATGGAAACGGTTGGAGTGTTTTCCTGACCGTTCCCGTCCTTTTTCAGCCCTAAATGAGAGAACCATCCAAGAAAACACAGTAAGTAGAGGGACCGATGATCAGAGGGATTACTGACCCGTTAGTATCAGAGTAAGCCCAAATGTGCTAATAGCTGGCGCATGGAAAGAAAAGGCAACGGTAGCTAGTACCAATTTTCAACATGCTGGTCAAGCTTTTAGACAAGTAGGAGCCATATTTGTGACTTGTGAGAGCGATGCTTAAACCAGCCAGGTTTTCTCAAGTTGGTCGACGCTCAAAGAGAGGTTTATATCAGCGGTAGAGTCGATTTTGTTTAGCAGTAGACAGCAGACCGGTTTCTTGTACTGGATTATTTCTAAATCCTGATCCATCTGTGCAACCTTTAGGCCCCGTTTGGAATGGAGGAATGAACAACAGAGGATTAGGAAAAATCGTAGGAACGAAGAAAACTGAGGAATCTGAAAAATGTATAAACCACAAGAATGAAAAACAAAGGAATGAGTATCTTTGGGTGTTTGGAATGCAGGAATAGAAATATAGGAATATAAATATTACTTCTATTAAATAAAATAATTGGTAGCTATAGTATCATTATTCAATTTTATTAAATCAAATTAGCTATATGCTGCCGCATCTTAAATTACTACCTATATTCGTCATAAATATTTTATGATGAAGTAGGAAAAAAAATTGGAATGGAGGAAGCGAAAAAAGAAAAAATAATATAAGTTTTCCATCTGTCGAGCATTACATACACAACACCAAAAGTAAGAAAAAAGAACACAATTTTCCATCCTTGCATGCGTCGCTTTTTCTCTCCAACAGCTGCATGCACACATGTCAAGTTTACCCACTCGTGGAAGGATATAGGAACGAGAGGGCAATAGAACAGCAGCCACCAGCTGGCTGGAGAGGACGAGCTAGGGCCCCTTCGACCTCCTCATCCACAAGCTCTATGGCGATGACTGGGGCGCCCAACTTGAGTCCTTCGCTGCGCACCGTTGACGTCGGCGCAGATGTGATTCACGCCAATTTTCCAAAGCTATGGTGGAGAGAGGAGAGAGCAAGCGAGCGAGCAGAGTTTCCCTCAGGTCGGAATGGATTTTTTGGTTCCTGCATTTTGTGAAGGGAGATGTTCCTTTCCTCTGGAATGTTGCGGCTCTTTCCTCCATTGCAAACGGGTGCACTAAAAACTTTCCTGTGGAATGCTTTCCTCCATTTTTTTTCCTACACTTTCCTCCATTCCAAACAGACCCTTAGATCTTGGTTATGACAATGCCTGCAACATATATTGGCCCATGACCCTGAGGCCTTCATCTAAATACTGGAACACACAAGGCAGTTTTGGTAGAAATCTGCACTGCTCTTGGTAGTGCTTTCTGAAATGTTAAGGCCCTGTTTGGATGCAAAATTTTTGGAGTTTTTAATGAATACAACTATTTAGCAAAATATATTGGTTTTAGAAAGGGGTTATTTGGATGTAACAAATCTTGTAGTTTTAAATTCCGTATTGCTAAAATTGCATCCATTTTGGAGTTTTAAAAACTCCACTCTTGACCTCCTTTTTCTAAACCATGGTTTTCTTTGACAATAGTTTCTAAAAGCCGTAGTTTCTTGATATCTTGGTATTGAAAAACTACAGCTCCCAAACAGGTATCATACTTTTTAAAATGTATAATCTGTGATCAGATATATAACGTGGGGTTTCCTTTATGTCATGTTTATATTTTTTGTCAGAGTTGTCCTCTGTTACATTAACAGATAATTTTTATGTATATGCCATTCTACTGAATAGCTTATGAGATTTGGATGGCTGTATCACTAATACTCTTTGATATCATATTCAATTCATGCAGAATAATAAAGATATCTTTATGGAATCACTTATTTGCCGATTAGATGATAACTGTGACAAACTTTTGATATGCAAGCTGGACCTTGAATGCAAGAAAACACTGCATTTTGATTCTGAATTGAACATGCCGCGAGTGAGTAATTACAATCTGAATCAAATGTTGCCTTTTTTTTTCTCTCTCCCTTTGTTAGTATGGTTTCCCCCAAATAATCTGAAAGTCATTTATTTTCATGTTTTTATATTACAAGCCACTTGAGCTGTTGGTACATGAATTACTATGTTTCTTAAATGATAGTAATTTCCATTATTTAGCTAACTTGTCTGTTGACATGGGATAAATGTTATTTTTAACGAGAGTGCATATTTTACTTGCAGTAGCAATACTCAGATACATTTTCTTAATGTTACCTGTATGATGGGAGCAAAGTTTATAATTAGACAGTATTCCTGTATCGTAAATACTATTATATTGAGACATGAAGTACAGAGAAAAGTTGTTGTCAATACCTAAAGTCGTATATCAAAATCACTTCTCTTGAAAAATACTGGGTCTAACACAGTGGATTCATAGCGATTTGGGCACACGTCAAATTTTTGAGGTCTGTTTTGTTAAACTGCCTTAGTTGTTTAAGAGTTGCAGTGAATGGTTTACTTTGATTTGATGATTCACTGCTCTTTATCAGTATGTTTTTCCTGAATATGCTGGAGAACTGTGTACCATTATATTAAAGGGAATAAACAGTGCCATTACATTTTCACCCCCCCCCCTCACACGGGGTCCAAAACTTGTAAAATTCTATTTTGGGAGTTTTAATGATTATCAAATGCCTAAATGATGTTATGCAGTTTAGTAACGTGGAGATACTTGTTTCTTTCCCCCTTTTGTAAGGAAAATGATTTAATTTTAATAAATGCTCATAATATATATTCTATATATTTACATGACCAGATTCAAGAAAGGAACTTCAGCGACCCTGTTGTTACTTATCGAAGTGATTTTCCTCGTGAATGTTCTTATGGAAAATCCCCCTTTCCAGCTTTGGATAACTTTATTGAATCTATTGCCTCTTTTGGAAATGTTTCAGGTTATCATCCCCATGTTAGTTTATTTTCTTATGCTTATTTAGATATCATTCTATGTTTTGAAATATGTTTTTATGCGTTTCTGAGTGAAATGTTTTAACATTTTTGTTTTCTTACATGTTTTAGGATTATGAAATGAATGTTCATGAATATTAGTATATAGCTATGTTAAGGTGCCCCATTCAATGACGTGAGCCATGGTGGCATATCTCAAATCTTGCAAAATTCTAACAGCACATACCCGATTAATTCAAAATGAATATTATGCCACCGCGTTAGTGATTTTGGATCTTTCTTTAACCTGTTTCTGAAAGTCAGGGTTGGTAGATTCAGTAAATCTTGTAGTTCTCTAATTTTTAAAACAAAAGAATTATTGCGATAGAAAGACTCATGTCTGATGCGTACTGTCTATGTAAAGGGAACTAGGATTCCCTCAACCACTACATGACTGGGATTTCAAGTGACACGGCGTCAGGGATGAGGACCACCCAAGAATATTTGTATTACCAGTTCTTTCGTACGTGCGCGCTCATTCCAGGCCACAAAAATGTCTGCATGCATGATTAACCATTGCAATCATTCCTCCCCTACGAGACGCCTTGGACTACTAAAAAAAAAAGGGGGGGGGGGGGCTCAGGGTGGCACAAGGACAGGTGCACACATGCATACGCTTAAATTCTCTCTCTCCAGTAATGCACCACGCAGGGCATAGAGCTATTAACCTTCGTGCGGCGCGAACCTGGATAAAAGCGGAACATCCCTTTTTCTCTCTTCTTCGCGTTCTCCTCAAAAACAAGTGAATTACAGCCCCATGATCCTGAAAATCAAGGGTGATCTTGTGGGACCCCTTGTATAGGGTTCTCACAGCCCGACACATAACATGTTCAAATGTAAATCATTGTCTACTATAGGTCCTTCTCATGTGCTAAGTAAAAAAGTCTGTATTTAATCTGCTCAACTAGTCACGCTCCACATTTTATAGTTGTCCAACTAATCGCAATTAATTGACAAGTTGGTTAGATGATATCGACCAGCGATGTCGACTGACTAGGGCGACTAGTTGGCTTGTCGACTAGTTGTCAAAACTGGTCGAGGAATGACTAGAAACTAACCAAGGTAACTTGGCCTCTTTCAGTCCTCATATATAACCCTTTTCTACCCTATTTCCTTGTCCTACCTCGGCCGCTGCTGAGCTCCAACGAGAGAACAAAGGTACTGCCGCTGCCACACCTCCCCATTGTCTTCTGACTGCCATCGTTGCTCTCTCTCCCATTCGTATCCTTTCTCATTGCCGATATATTCGGACCTAGTCAATCGACCAGGCATCGGCTATTTGGACCTATCGGGCGACAAGCTGATACATTCAGCCAATCTGCTCTGACGACCACCATCGACTCACCGACCTGAAAACATGGGTCACACTGTCTGCTTGACATCCCCAAAATATTTTGATTCAGCTAATTTTGCTCTTAGAAAGCATTAAAAATATTTTTTGACTCATTGTACTTGCCAAACAATTCAAACCTGGTTAATTTAGCCTGCAAGTATTTTTTTTATTTTTTCAAGTAGATAAATGCTGTATTCCTTGATAGAATAATATTATTCACAACTGAAATAGTTGGATATAACGTTATTGTCTCTAATATTTGACATTCACTGCACTGCAGGAAAAATTCGGTCATGGTACTGGTTTTCACAGTATGGTTTGATGATATATAGCATGTCAAGGAGCAGATACTGTGAACATATTGGACGCGAACATAAGAGTAATCATGGTAATATCATCTTTGACTTTGCTCTGCTGGCTGATTGTCCTGGAAATCAGCAAATGTTACTTAATAATACTAAGAAGCTCTTTTTCCAAAACATAATTTTGTCTGCTAAGGATGTTTTTTTCCTACTCTACTCTTAACAGTTGGAACACTTAATTCCACATTGCTGTTTCTATAGTGGGGATTTAGTTTATTGTAGAGTGACATCTTATGGTAATTTCACAATTTATTCAGTTAATTATATGTATTGCTTGTATTGGGAAAAAAAAAGAAATAGCTGATAGTTTTTGTTCAAGTTTACTAATTATTAATTATGTCAAATGTATCAGTGATGTATATTGTTGATTTCCAAAGAGCTGCGTATTACCAAAAGTGTTATGACCCTGATTGTCAAGGTAAGGAAGGGAGCATTATTGTAATGATTATTATTTACACAATATTCCTGTTTCTAAATATCAATGCTTTGGGATAGGTTACCGTTCTCCAATGCGTGCTGTTCCCTGGGATGTGATGCCTGATCTTAGCTCCATAGTAGAGTTGGCCGAAACTGAATACGAGGGGAAAGTTCTGGAAGTTAATATTGAAGATAGCAGCCAGAATGGGCATGTGGGTGATGGTAAAACTATTATGGTGAATGGGGATGAGGATCCTGACTGGTGGGAAGAAGCAATAAAATTTGCTGATAGTATCGAGAACATTGATCATGTTCCAGGCTCATGTAAATTGGTTAGTAATCTCATGTTATTTCAACCAATCGTAATCTACCTGGTTGTTGCACCATACTGATCCATGTTTCCACAGGACGATGATGGTTATGATGAAGCTGATGCTGACTGGTGGATGCATGCGGGAAGGATTCTAGATCAGATTGAGAGTCAATTAGGATCATAGACCTATCCATGAACCTAATTCATCTTACACGCCCTTCTTCCTGTCCCAGTTACCTTCTGGACCATTGGTACAGCATCTGACCATCTGATAGATCCACCCCTGGATGTACATACAGTTAACCGTGATGCATATATAGTTTCATTGTTTTGGCATGTGGCCGCATCTCTGAATTGAATAATTTATTTATACAGCTGTGGCATCTCAAATCAATATAAAATGGACAGTTACAGTTCTCTTAATATCTGGTTGACTATCATGGAACATTCCATATTTGTGCATAAAAATACTAATGTGGGCATATTTTTAATGTACATATCCAGAAATTTCTGCGAAGAGTTAAAATCATGCACCCTGTTCAAGAAAACATGCCTTTTACATTTTACAATGACATATTAACATATTTTTTCCAAATATATTGAGGTGACAGCAGTTCTTTAGTGAATCTTCAAGGCCAATCTCAACCAATTATTTTTTTTTTCTGACTTTCTCGATGAAACATCCTCTAGAATATATAATGGATTATACGGAGTATCTCTCTTGAATAGCTCTCAAGATCATCACAGAACTGGTGTTGACAAGAAGCTAGAAGCACCTCGTAAAAACTAGGATGACTAATGTTGCAATAGTTCATTGATGAAGTCATATACTTAAAAGAGATTGATTGTAGTCTGAAAGTTGGATTTGGTATCATAGGCCTGGTTTGAATACCAATTAAAATTTCAAACAAACAAATGGATAATGGTTCTGCCAGGGGAAAATGTTCTTGCAATGGTTATCAAATGCAAGTTGGTGGCAGTTTGTATATTTTGTTCAAGTTGTGAGAATAAGATTTGTGGAATGGATGGATGATTGTATTGAGGCTCGGAGGCCGGTATATATAGGATTACATGATTTGGACCTTAAGTAACTTGCAGAGGATAAGTATAGAAACTAATCTAACTTACCATAACAGACCGGATCCTTATCTAATCCTACCATAACAGACCGGATCTTTATCTAATTCAACCATATACTCTAACATCTCCTCGCAGTTAGAGATGGCAACGGGTGAAAACTCACCGGGTTTAGCCTCTTCAAACCCATACTCGCAAGGAAAAAAATTCCTCGTTGGGAAACCCATTAAGAATCACAGGTAATATTTTCAATCTAAACCCAAACTCGTTGGGTGAAATCAATTTGTCGGGTACCCATACTCACCAAGAGAATGAGAGAGAGTGGTGAAAATTAAAGAAAGATATCAAAAAAGCAAGTGAATTATGTAAACCAATAACTAAATATTGCTATTGAAAAGTGAAAGAATCATATGGACAAGCTAACATTCTTAGAATGGATAACTTTTCAATTAAAAATAGACTTTCATTCTAAAAGCTAATGAAATATACTATTCAATTAGCTAATTTTTCGGGTGTAGAGTACCCACAGATAACGGGTATAGGTTGAATAATAAACATACCCATACTCATGTACCCAACAGGTAATATTTTTCTCCTGTTAACAAACCCGCGGGTAGAAAAGTTCACCCAAACCTGGACCGTAATAGAGTAAATACCCACCGGGTTGCGGGTTTCGAGGCCTATTGCCATCTATACTCGCAGTCCTAGCGTGAGCATCGTGGACGCTTGGACTAGAGAAGAAACCGACAAGAGCACTTAACACGATGATAGCCCTTGTGCCAATGTCGAGGTAGCTGAGAGTGAGGATGAGTAGCCGTGGTCTGAGTAGTGCCGTGCTTCAGGTAGCCGCGGTCAAGCGAGCTGCAGTGGTTGATGCTGATGTCGAGTAATCACACATAATGCCGCGGGCGCAGGGAGAGCGCCAAAGTGATGGGTGCGCAAAGATGCGCCTTGAAAGAGGATGGTGAAACAATCGAGGCACCAAGAGGCAAGGGGTCGATGTCGAAGTTGATGTTGTCAAACCGTCGTAGATGAGGCATGCTCCGAGTTTGCTAGACCCGAAGATGCGTCGAGGACGAAGGCACGCACCGGTGTGTTGCCAATACCGGACGTACGTAGGTAAGGACCATCACGGACAAAACACCAGTGCCGGAGGGGATAAGAATAGAAGGCCTCTGAAGCGGTCGCGGTGCGCATAGCGAGGGGGAGAAGAGTGTTGTTGCAGCCTGTAGTTGCCGGAGTAGAAGAAGAAAGGTTGCGGTAGAGACTGCGATTCTGGTGACGTGTACGTGGTGGTCGAGGACGAAGAAAAAGTAGAACCGACGGCCGAGGGTGGCGGCAGGTTGTCTGAAGGAGCACGGCGGTAGTACTCGAGGTAGGCGAAGAAGAACCACAAGCTCGACGAAGATCAAGCGTGCCGACGAGTCGGGCGGCCCCTGAGTTGGGAGTCGAGGGCGGCCGTGGATCGTCAAGTGACAGACGACGAGGAAGAGGCAACAACGAAGAGACACACGTGCGACGATGCTGTGGCCCGAGGAGGTGATAGAGCAGCAGTCCTTGGCTCGGAGGCGGCCTCGACGTCACGCACATGTGGTCGGTTGATCGGACCGACGGTGAGCGCGGGAACACGACGATGCCGTGTGGCGGCATGGTCGAGGACGTCCTAACGAGGGCGATGACGAATGCGAAGGTGTGCTGTTGAGGCGGCTGGATGATGACGCATGAAGGCGTCCCTTGAGCGTCGAGTCCGGTAATGCCGCACATGAAACACGAGCCGGAGAAGTCGATGCTGATGTTGGAGAAGAGGCTCGTGATGTCGACGGCGATGGGTGACGCAATCTCGATCAGTGATCGAGTAAAAATAAGAGAAAAAAAATGCAGTAGCTTCACGTGAGGATTCCTTTCATTTTTGCTACTGGCTAACAAAGACAGCGATGACGGCTAGATCAATGGATCTCTCCGGGGGCACGCGATGCGGAAGTGCTAGGTTGGGAGGGTTGACAGCGGAACTGGATCTTAGTTTGGCTCTATACTATGTAGTAGAATAAGATTTGTGGAATGGATGGATGATTGTATTAAGGCTCAGAGGCCGGTATATATAGGAGTACATGATTTGGACCCTAAGTAACCTAGAGAGAGTAAGTATAGAAACTAATCTAACTTACCATAACAGACCGGATCCTTATCTAATCCTATCATAATAGACTGGATCCTTATATAATCCTACCATATACTCTAACACAAGTATCTATCGTACCGTGGCCAAAGTGTGCTGATATTTACTTTTGCGAGGAATAGCTTAACGTCGGGTGCTACTCTCTAAGAACCTTCAAGGAGGTCTGTAATGGTATTCTTAAAAAGAGGAGATTCTGAATGGTTCGACGAATGAAGTGGTCCAACAAATTTTGGATGGAGTGATCTAGCAAATTTTGTTGGATGAACTTTTTCATCTTTTCTAATTGTGCTTATTAGTAATGTAAGTAGTGATAATTATCTCTTCTACTATTATTAATTTTACTAATATAATATTGTATTTGATATGTTATTGTAAATTTATTTTTGTTAATTTGGTGATAATTAGCATAATTTCTTATTAATTATATTACAATATAATCAGTCTAATTATTTTGTTAGTTATTATATAGATTATTATTATGTGAAAAATATATTAGTGTGTTACTTATCATCATCTTAGTATTAATAAGTTTATTGTCCTTATGCTTGTAAATCTCATTCATCCAAACAAACAAAAAATTGGATTGTTCAATCGAATCATAAAAATTATGGAGATGATCCTATCCAACCTTGTCCTCCAACCAAATGCAGCTTAAGGATGTGTTTGGTTTGTTGTATGACCTGATCCAGCTTTGAGCTGTTTGGCTCGTTGCTTGTCTGAATGAAACCATCCAAATTTAGAGAATATTTTTCGTAGATGCTTTTTTGGTTAGATGAGCTCATCTACAATATTTAAGCATGCTTGTTAGTAATATGATTAGGAATAATTAACTTATTTTATTGTTAATTAAACTTTATTTATATATTATTATATTTATTTTTGTCTAATTCGTAAGGCAATTATAGTATATTTAGGCCCTGTTTTGTAGAGATTATGGAACTGCTTTTCCAAATAATTATCACAACTATGCTATATTCTTTACCAAATACTTAAAACCTATAAGTGATTATGCTTATAATCACTTTTACATTTTGTATTAGCATTCATAAGCTACAAATAGTAGCTTTAACTACTCCTTTCCCACTACCAATAATCCATATGGATAAGTTGAATGAGTGATTTTCATGAATAATTCAAAGTATACATCATTTTTGAGTAATCATAATCCCTACAAAGGTGGTCTTATTGATATCAAGATACTTTTTATTAT
>BCLG01003011.1:0-15456 GCA_001602295.1 Zoysia matrella
TGTGCCTCATGGTTGCACAATGGAAACAAAAAAACTGGCCTTTTCTGTCTGTGTTGTTTAGACTTGGAATTATATCCAGGATTCAATGTTGCACTTGTACTTGTAGTTGTAGGAATTTAACCCACTAAGATGTGCTAGAATATCGGAACTGTCAAGCATGTCTTCTTTCATATGCTCCTGAAAAGGGTAAATAAATCATGTTAGTCATATGCTAGAAATTGGCCAGAGTGTTTTTTGTGTGTGTATCATGAGAAATACAAAAATATAGAACTGAAGCCACACCTCTTCAGTTCAAAAAAAAAAAAAAGCCAATAACCTCAAATCAAACCCTATACTGAATCACCTCTCTACTTTTTGGCCCCCAATACATTTGCAACTGGCTAAGATATGAAATAATGTAAAATGGGAAACCAGAGGGTACATATTCGTGGAATGTCTCAACACACAGTAAGTGATATTTTCATTGAATAATTGTTTGTTATCGTATTTGGTTTAACTGGCCTGCTGTTTCTGATAAGACATTGCATTATGCTTTAAAACTTACAATTTGATCGTAGTGTTCATGATGCTGGGAGCTTGATATTGTCGCCTCACAGAGTTCATCATTCTTAGCAAACCTTCCACGGACACGAGGCCTGCTATCTGCCAATGTTTTTCTACATGCATACTGAATATAATAGTGCGTCAGCAGGGCTGAATAAGTATGATGTCCCACGGAGAAATAGTACTTCTACTGAAATGCTAAACATTACCTTTATTTTTTTGCTGAAATTCCTCTCGTTACGTTTCTTTATGTATCTATGGATCTTTTCCTTTCTTTCTTCAGGTGATAACCGGGTTACCTTAAATGTGGGATCTTCCAAACCCGATAACTCTGTTTGAGGCAATGTTGGTGTACTCTCATCAGATCCATTTGCAAGGTGCTGGTTATCTCCTCCTACCTGTTCAGTTCATATAATCTTGTGTAAGAAGCCAAGGTGACTTCACATGTATCAGCCTGTTCCTGAGTTGTGCTCTTATTAAGCATTGTTGTGGTATGTGATACATATAATGCTCATTCTATACTTAAGTCCGTGGAACATTACCTGCATTTCTGCAGTGTTATACAGTGCCCCTTGTATGGAATCTTCATCGCTATATGTTCTGGTGAGTACTCCTTCACCTTCCATCATCTTCTGATACTCACCAATCATTGCCATACTGCTGTTTCTGTTAATTGCATTGTTGAAGAATCCTCCTTGTGATACCTCTGCAGTGCAGCCTGGAACAATTGCTCCTGTTTGTGGATACAAGGCTCCATCAAGGCCCATGTACCCTCCGGGTAGTGCCGCTGTAAAGCACTCATCGTAGCCTGTAGCGACCGGCATCAAGACAGTTGCATTGCTGCCCATCTGCATTTGGGGCACCGGTTCAGCAATAGTCCCCGTAAGGTCTATTTGGCTAAACTGCTCTATGCTGGCCTCGTCAGTAACAGGCGGACAATATGCTGCTTCTGGAAGACCATCAATAGGAGGAAGGAGGTCGTTGTCGAGGCCATCGTGTTGCTCCTGCTCAAGTAGGGCCGTGAGAGTGGAGTCGAAACAGGGTAATGGGGAGAAGGCTGTGGGAGCAGGAGCTGCTGGAGTCTCATCGCTGTAGCTACCGAGAGGAGGGGTGGTAGTGGTAGCGGTCGATGATGAAATGTCCTCAGAGGAGGCTGGAAATGGGTCGGTGGCAGTGGCCACAGCGGCGAAGAGGTCATCACCAAGGCCGTCGTCACAGAAGTCAAGAATGTGAGCAGCTATGGGGCTTGAAATGTCCTGAAAATTTTGGAAGACACAGCTTGTGAGATTCACTTTGGTAAAAGAATGTTATAGGAGCAAATTTCACTTAGTTTTCTGGTGGGAAACTACCAACTACAAACAAAGCATTTTAGTCCAAACAAGTTGGAATAGGTTAGAGAAGAAACCCACAAGAATAAAAAAGACCAAACGAAAAATAATTAAAAAGAGGGGTGGGAGAAGGTAAAAATTAAAAAGCAATAAAGAGCAAAACCAAGAAACTTCGGTGAAAAAGAGCGGTAAAAATCAAGGTTCAGGCATGTAGATTGCTAATTTTCACGCTTTCCTGTTATAGCTAGCAGATTAACATAATTCAATTCTGCATGTCTCTTCAAAGACTCCTCCCATGGCCAATCCTTGCATCTTTTCACATTCTCAAAGCGTCTTATTTCCTCACTATGCACTGCTGCATCTCCACGTCTTTGTTGGATATATCTAAAACATCTCAAAAGATGTTGCACAATTTTATTCTCAATTGATGCCACCTTCAATCTCTCTGGTGGGAAATTAGTTTTATAAATTGTTAAGAAAGCGAAGAATTATAGTCATGTTTTGTTGGAAAGAATTCTGCTGTTCTGTATCAAAACAAAACTACAAGAAAACACAGCTACGCGATTTGGGAAATATATGTTATCTGTTCTCTGGTCATGCCCCCAACTCCAGATTTGAAAGATGTTTGATTGCCATGATAAAACACCAAACAATCCTTAGCATGCAGGAAACTTGAAGTTGGTGTGTGAAACACAGCATTGGATATGCATGCAAAGGATTCAAGAAAGGTCAATAACAAAAAGATGCAAGGAAGGAAAAAAAAAAAAGAGGGTACGAGAACGAAAGATGCCGGAAGGCTATCTCCAGAAAGTGATCATGCAAATCTCAGGAAGAACAGAACAAGATCCATGTTGAAGAAATAGTTACATCATCGATGCAATCGTCAAGAAGCATGGTGCGCTCCACACCGCGATCTTGAACAAATACGATCAGATTGGTCTATTCTATTGGTTCGTGAGAAGAGAGGCTGTTTTGCTGAGGCCTTCAAAAATGGGGTTGCATATGCGAGAAAGGCAAGCTGAGGAAAGAGATGGGACCAAAATAAACCCGTTTGGCCATGCCGATGCGCCTGGTCTTTTTTTAAGGTGACGGCCAACGCAAGGAAGCCATTGCCCGGAATTTTCTGTGCTACACTTGCGCTCAGGAGAGATATACAAAGACATAGGTAAAAGTCAGCGCACAGGAATGTCATAACCTGACTGCGTGTGCATGGTCTTATGCAGGGATGCTATTTTTGCGCAGGCTGCGCTTATTTCTGGCAAAGAAACCTCTAGATAGGGATGTCTTCGTATATGCCGAAGCATGCGATCTGATCGGACACAGAGGCATGATAAGCGGGGTGTTTTAGCAGGTACAAAAGTCTTCCTTCTAGCCTTAATTATGGCTTATTTATTTGATGGTAATGCGCAGAATTCCGTTCTTCCGGCATGAATATGAACTTTAGTCTTGTTCTCTAGAGAAAACGTTTATGAATCTTGGCAATATTGAGAGAAGATATTGGCAGAGACAGCGCTTTTTTTTTAATGGACTTAAGGAATAAATGAAGGAATTATAATAATTTGATTGGAGCAAACATTGCATCAACCAATGTTCATACTGATTTTCCTATCAGCAGCACAATATACATACTCATTATTCATCAACTAGCTTAATTCAGAGATGCACATGCAAGAAAACGCAGGCATAGCCGAACACTGATGGAATGGCCTGCACAGATCAAAGCGGTACGGCTATAAGAACAAAAACGAAAGGTTGAAGAGACTTACAATGCAGAGCTCATCCATGCCGTTCGCGTCCTCCTCGAACATCATCGCCATCATCTCGCTCATTCGTATGCTAGTGTTGATTACACAGCACGGGGTTAAGATAGGAAAAGTATTGGTAACAATCTCCAAGCCGATGAGGGGAGGGATGGGTACGTAGCTGCCTAGCAGCTGGGAACGAAGACGGAGATCAGAAGCAAGTCGCCTGAGCCTAACTATGGCGAGCACACGAGGTCGATATTTATAGGGAGGGTGGAGGGAGAACAGCAGTGCGGCCGGGGGGCAACAGCAATTGGCCATCGTTTGCTATGTTTGGTGCAGTCTGGGCGTGTCTTGACGAACGAACTAACTGCTCAATTACAAACAGAGCTTGGTTTGGTTAGAGAGAACGTAACAGCGCTCTCGACCGACAGCAAATTGAGCTAACTTTCCAGTAGATAAAGAGAGAATCTTAGCTGAGTTGTTGCCTGTTTTGCATGGCTGACCACGTACGTAACACTCACTCGGTTTTAGAATAAGTGTACATTTGAGTTTAGTTAAATATGCTTTTATCAATGATTTTTATAAATATAAATTAATTTTAATATATAAAAATATATATTATAAAAATATTTCTTACTTCTTCTGTTTCTGTTCACTTTTATAGTTTTTATAGTTGGTTCTAGCTTAGCTTTGGGCACAGAAATTAAGAAAAATAGTAAGCAGAAAATGAGAAGAAAAGAGATAGAGATAAAAATTTATTGGGAAGAGAGAAAATGTATTAGAAAAAAAGAAATATGCATTGAGAAGTGAGAATAATATATACTGAAAAACAAATTTTAAATGCTAAAATAACTTATATTTATATATTTATGAACGGAGGGAGTGATAAAAATACAAATTTATAAAAATTATTTATTAAAACTAGACCACTTATTTTGGAATGAATATAGTACTCAGCTTGTCGCTAGAGAAGTGTTCCAACTTCCATTATAGTCTGGCAGCTGGCTGATTAAGGAAGACAGCCTCGGTAACAAAGTCGACCGCGCGATAGTAATCTGGTCGGCTGTCGACCACTTTCGATTTTGTTTCACACAGCTTATTGTTAGTTTATTTATAAAAATAAATAAAAGTTATATTAAACAGTAAATTTATTGTACAATTTATTAATTCAATAGCTTTTTAAAATAAACTAAATAGTAACTTATTTTTCAATTGCTTTTTTAAAAAAAACTATTTTTTTATTAAATTCTAGCCGCATCAAACAGTCCTTTATCACTTCATGTCTGCCTATCTCCCTACTGGAGTAGGAGTACCTATCTGCGCCGTGCATGCATACCTCGACGTGTCTTCATCTTCAAGCTGCCAAGGATAGACGATCGATCGACCCTGCTCCACCACTTGAAGAAGCCGTAAACCAAAGCAGGATCTGTCGTACTTTCGGGCCGGCGGGGTAACATGTCATAACCCAGGCTTTACACAGCTGGAGTACTTAGAAGTACCTAGGTGGTAGCTTGATAGGCAGGCAGGCGCCGTAGCACTCGCAAGCGATCGAAGCGGATCCGAACATATCGGCCGCCATCCGTCGAGATAACCTGCGCGATCGACAGGTTCCGATTTTCCGACGAGACAGGCGATTTCAACAGTGCGCGTATGGCGGTCTATCGTCGTCGGAGCTAGACCTTTCGTCTACTTGGCTCAGCCTCGGTTCACACATTCTCGTCAAACTGAACCTGTAGTAGCTAAGCTGGAGTATATAGCTCCCGTATCCAGACTGGCTGTGCTTCCATTGTCCAGTCGACGCGTGTTAGAGCTACCTAAACCCTGGATATGAACAAAAGCATTTTCCTTGCAATACCCTGACCGAATCGTTGCTGTCTGAAGCGAGGCACGAAGCCGTTTCGATGCGGTCCAGCCAAGTGTACGAGGTATATAGCTAGCTAGAATCCGACTACTACGTACGACCGTAGAATTCAACGGTCCACATACTGGGTACAGCGCGGCGGCGCATTCCAGGGTCATCATGCTCCGGAGGAACAATGCGGCTAGTGTACTACGGAAAGAGGATTACCGTATATAGATGGACGGGAAAGAAGCAGCTTGAAGGAGGCAGACGAGAGGCAGCTAGCACCAATGCAACGCCCACCCTGGCCGGCCACCGAAGAAATGGAACCAATGCCCATCAGTCAGTCAGTCCCGGCGAAAAGCCCCAAAGAGTTCAGGGCACCACGCCCTCCTGCCGCCGCTGCACGACGAATCTCTCGACCGATCGTCAGGGAGAGATGGAGCTGATAGGCCAAATCCGGCCCTGTCGCCGTACGGCAGGACAGCGCAAGGTGCAGCAGTACCTGTGCAAGTAGCGCGCGCGGGCGGGCGGATAAAGCGGAAGGCGATCCGCTGTCAGTGTTCGCGTTATTGTTTTTCGTCAAAATCGATAAAATCGATATAGTAAATTGTGAAAATAAGATAAATTCAAAAATCAAATTTTGAGAGAAAATAGATTAGTTTTTTCAATTTACCGATCGGTATTTTTAATTTACCGATCGAGTTTTTCGGTTTACCGTTTTCAAATTTAAAATCAAATCGGTTTAAACAGTTTTTCACTGATTTTGTACGGTAAACTGCTCGGATTAACCGGTTTACCAATGATTTTGACCAGTTTTTAAATTTTTTATTTTTTAATTTATTAAATAAAAATCGACAAACCACTCAAATCAAATCGAACCGATTTAATCAGTTTTCATAAAAACCGGCCTGATTCGAATGGTTTTGTGAACCCTCCACGGCATGGGTCGATCGGGTGTCCCGCTTTGGTGGTGCATGGGCGATTGCGCCCGCCAGCCGCTCCGCATCATCTATCGGCGGCCGGCCGGGCGGCCTCGATTCGCTTGGTCGCGGCAGCGAGATCCTGGAGGGAAAAGGATTAAAGGAGCGGGGATCCGGGCGTTTGGGCCGCCGCCGCTTTGGCGGTGTGCCGGCAGGTGTGATCCCGGGCGGGGCGCGTGTTCCGACAGCGCGACGGGACGGGAGATTCACCTCCGGGACGCGGGGGCCCTTCCAGGCGCCTTCCGGTCGGCGCTGTAGCCCAGGCTCGTAGTACCTGGTAGGCCTGTGCGATATTGTCCGGGCCGAATGTTATGCAGGTCCATGCTACAAACGGGCCTCCAGTCTAGTCAGCCAGTTAGGCAAGACTTGCCGGGCCGACCAAGCTGCTGCTTCTCTTACACATCGTCCTCTTCCATCGATAATTTGGCAAGCCATTCGAATCAGGAAAAAACAGTATCATAAATATATGTGCAATGAACATCGTCTCAAATTTTTTTTTGAGGTATCCACAGGCCGTGCCTTGATGAGCATTTTAATTCATTTTATTTTCATCCAATATACTCCCTCCATTTTTCAAATGATGTCATGCATTTAAAACAACATGATTAGTTCAAATTTAAATTAATCATACTACTCTAAACGATATCACGTGGGGAATGAAGGGAGTATCTGTTTCGGCAAAACACACAGTAACATAGTCCATTCATACGGATAACTATCCATCCATCGTCGTATGTTCACGAGTCCTTCAGATTTCCAGTCCTTGCACACAAAGCCCAATCAAGTCATCAGCGATTCTCGCCGACCAATAGGGATGGCTGAATTTGTCCGTTTGCGCAGTTTGGTGATACATCATGCTCACCAATTAACGATCCGTCATTTCATCCGGCCTTGTATATTCTACTGTGGTACCTTTGTTCTAATACGAGCGATAGACCGTGACGGCACTCGCAGCCGTCCCCGTGACGCGGGACGCTGCTCTATTTTTTTTTTTTTGAAGCATGTTTGGATGGCGGTGACTACATTTTACCATTTCAAAATTTTGATGCGCCACAATAACTTTGACAATTATTTACTTTATCACTGAACTTAAGGTGTGCCATAGTAGTTCATTTTTCATGCTAAAATTTATCAAAATTGATAATGCCAATTTTCATCGCTGAATTTTTGACACTTCAAACTTATAGCATGGCAAAATTTGGTAAGCATCCAAACAATCCCTTACTCGTATGTAGAATCCAAAGAAAATTATTTAAGTGAGTGAAGAATTTTTTTAAAAAAAACCTTGGAACATTTTTTTTAAGAACCCGGAACATTCCGATGATATATTACAAGGAGAAATGAAGTTTTACAAACGCAAAAAGCGCTTTATAACGCACGGTTTAGGAGCACGCGAGTGAAGAATATCGATCCATGTATCACGCGGACACGCCGCCACTTGGCAAGAACTGGATTAAGAAGCAACACTCCTTGCACTTTCAGTTTGGTGTGCTCCACTGTAGACAGATTTGTTGAGCATTTCATCGAGTACTAGATCATTCTTATACTAGTATAGTGTGCAGCGCGCCTGTCGAAAAATATTCATAGTTATTAAAGTAGAAGAGATAACAATGAAAAAAATTTGTAAAGATGAACATATTCATATAGAAGCACACCAGAAACATTACACTACAGCTATCAGTGCAGCAGGTACGAATAGAGTTGAATTAAACATAAGGGTGATTGCATATTGGATCTTTTATTGGTTGTATTTGTAACAAAATTGTTTGAGAAAAATACTCAAATCAGAAACTCAGTACATTGAAGTTTTCCTCCATACTCTTAACTCATACAAACAAATAGACATACTAATATGAGGCATTTATTAAAGAAAAGCTGTTTCCAATTCCAAGTGAAACAACAATGAGCTTGAAGAAGAGGATGGCATTGCTCGATCAAGAGCAGCGATAGTTTTTGTACAGAAAGAAATAAAATCTAGCCAAGATTAGGAACCATAAATCATTCGAACCCTCAGTAACAAAGGCAAGATAACTAAAAGAGCGACATAAACGACAAAATATCAATGAGATATAAATATGCAAATATAAATTTCAATTCTGGTCTTATTGTTTTCTATCTAAAAAAGCAATATGCTTCACGCTCTTCAAAAACACGCAAATTTAGAAACAGGATTAACTGTTCACCATAACTAACAAACACCAATTAGCGTACCTTGCCTTTTGACAGTTTGGTTGTTTCGGCATGGAGATTTGTATATTCGGTAAGATTTCTAGTGTGAGATATATCCAAATTCAGTGGGTCATCAATGGTGCCTAGACATATGAAAATCATATAGTCAATAAGAGGCTGAATATCTACGTATAGGCACGAATAAGACCTTACTTATTTTTGTGTTTAACCCTGTTTAACTATTTAAGAAAACAAAATTATCTGAACCTAGGAACATGAAAAGAGCAGGTTAACATTACCAGGAAAGGCACATTGTTAACATCCGTAGTTGAAACTTTTTCAAGCGAAAACTCCATTGAGGAATAACATAGCATTATTCAAATCTAAAAATAACAGTGTATTAATACCTGAGGACCACACCGGCACTGAGACATCACAATACAGGACAACCGCATATAAGAAATGCAAATATGCCTAGGAAGTTAATCTCCTATTTTAAGTGGCAACAGGTTCCTAGAAGTCAATACACTCAAACAAAAAGAAAATGTCAAAAGTAATGAACACCAATCCAGATAATTGAAAACACACGAAAAAATGTCAATGTTGGATTATACCTTAGTAGAGGGAAAGAAATGACCGGGCCAATCTTTTTTTCATAGCCCATTAGGAATTTGACAAAGTTAAGATTGGCAAATGGCAGCGAGTGTTTACCTACAGCTCGTAAACCATTGCGGGATAACAGCAATATTCATGATCTCTGGATGTATTAGCAAAAGAGTTGCTAGCTCAGTAGTAATCACCTATTCATAAACAATATTCAGAGGCCAAGAAACAATAGTAGTTGAGAAATTTTTGATATTTTTTCAACACAGATATATAAGAAGGCATCACCCAGTGATCGTTACCTGATATCCTTCTATTTTATCAACTTCTTGAAACGGTTCACCACAAACAGATACTTAGCCTCTCCTATATAGCAGATATCCGTGGTCTCCAAGCATCCATCAAATGTCAGTGCCGACTGTGCTGCCTCTGTATCCTTGAAGTAGCCTGAGAAAGTCAACATTTGCATTTTTTTAAGGCACAAGCCATTTTTTTTTGTCTAAACACATTAATATTAAATCAACCTACTGGAAACAAACGTACTAATAATACAAAAGATAGCCAGGTTTTCTTATGGTTCTGAAAGGGATATTGTATTCAACTAACTGTACCCATGTAAACCCAGCATGGATATTGATGATCGAATAAAATTAAAATATGTTACAGTCAGCATTAGGCATCCTGCAACCCTTGTACAGCTATAACATACAAGAGTACATGGTTTTTCTGAATTTTTTTTACAAAAGGCAAGTCATATTTAGTGCTTACAGTCCTGTTTCAGAGTGCAATGCTATCTGTCTGTCGAATATTTTTTTTTCAGAATAATGAAAATTGGTAGCTAAACATCTTAAGTGTAGTGTGATCGGTTAATAACAAACAAAAAACACTATGATATTCAACTGGTTGGTAACATTTTCAAACTACTGTTGTGTTACATAGTCACCTGTTGACATTGCTACTCTAGTCTCCATGTGTAGCGACTATATCAGTGAAACACTAAAACTCATGGACATTAAAACCCTGAGATAATTAGATGGAAACATTGAGATCTGAAATACTTGTCCGGACTCTAGCCTATACCAACATATGCTCTTTTCGAAACAACCAAGATAATTTAGTACACTCCTCTTCCCTGTAGAAATGTAGCCATTTATGTTACGAAAAGCAACAGAAGTAGAAATACAGTGGCGAAGGAGGGCCACTTATGCTCTGAAAAACGAATATGTTATTATGACCAAATAAGCTAATGATTACCTTTTAGGCTGAATGGCCATCAAATTTTGAACTACTGTTAGAAAAAAAAAGAAATTTAAATCTTTTTAAAGGTAGTTGTGCAAGTGTAATTTTCACCATCACATCCTAGGAATTTAACATGCTTTAGGACACAGGTTCTGAATTACCTCCAAACTCCTTGGTTCCATCATTTCATCAATTACATGAAAAATGTTATCCATCAGAGGGTCTAAAAAAATGTATCTGCCGCACATAGATCACTCGCAGGCAGCAAACAATTTAACTTTCTAGAAAACTTAGATTACTGGCCATTACATTGGAACAGATTGCATGTCAGTAGAATTTTTCCTTTCGAATCCTGTTAGAACTTCTATCGTTCCTTCTATCGATGTCAGTGAATTCAGCTATATTCAAATCTAATTTACAGAAATAAGTACCAAGCAGGTCCACTTTCTTGGTCTGACAATGATAACACATAGTAACACATTAATAAAAAATATTTTTCTTAGCATCTTTATTATGGTAAGGTGAGGCAACTTACAACAAAAGTTTCGGGCTCAAAACCACATTATGCTTGCAAAGCATATTGTATCTGCCATTGAGCTGAATGACCAACTGCCAAGACAACGGCATCACATGAAAATTTCTCGATCACAGCAAAAAAGTTCTGATATTGTAGTGATATTTGTTTAAACAAAAAAATGTGGTGCATCTAACAATAATAAACGATGGAGGAATCATATTTTAGGAAAAAAATGCAGCACAAAACAGTACTATACAGAGTATAGTTCAATATTCAACTGGGTATTCAGGCCACCTTCTAGAGAGCCCTACACAAAAAAGTGGTGCATCTAAAAATAATAAATTATGGTGGGATCATATTTATCTTAGGTAGGAAAAAATGCAGGACAAAAAAGTACTATACAGAGCATACTTCAATATTCAACTGGGCATTCATGCCAGCTTATAGAGAGCCAAATAAACATGCACCCTGCAGACCAGACGAATGCAGACATTAGCCTGCATGTGTAATACACCTATGTGATATTTGAGTACAGATATTTTCTGGAAGGGAATAACTTACCAAGGTACATGGAACTCCATAAAGAAAAGAATTTCATACTAACTACATCAATACCTCAACGTGATTTATTTACTTCTTGACCATTTACAATATCTGAAAGAATCAATATCTAGGATGATCATACTCTGGAACATCAAATTGTAAGTGCAAATATTGTTGTGCTCTTTTCTGATCTCAAGAAATCCTAAAAATGCGACGCAAAATACAAAAAGAAAGAACTATGATATACAAATTGTTGCAGTTAAGCAACAATGATATGATATACAAAAATCAAGTAACTTGCTATTTAGTATTTATTCAATCACTTAAAGTAAGCATACTAATGATATGAAAATTTGGAATTCCATTTTCACTTTTCGAACACTGAGAGCGTCCATAAGTAAATGGAGAAATCAGCACCGTAGCATCTCGTCCATTGGCCTCCAAAACCCAATACAGCAGGCATCAAACCTGAAATCCCAATCAAGGAAAAAATTCCCTAAAATACATAGATAAAATCCAAAGATAAAACTGACATATCAAGATCTCTACATGAGAATCACAGCCGAGGCTTAACAGCAATCAAGGAGAAAAGAAGCATAGGAAATCAAGATCTGCGCAAGGATAGAAGTGAGGCCGGCTGTCGCAAGCCGGCCCTGCGTCCCTGCCTCGACCCAACGGAGAGAGAGAGAGTAGGCGCCTGATGTGGCGGCGACGGTACCGGAGAACCGACCGGCGCAGCGGGACACCCCTGATCTTCAACCGGGTCAGTGTTAAATAATTGCAACTATGTGTTCATGTGATTAGTCTAATCTCGAACCCATGAGTATTAGTTCCTGCATTTGGTAATCAGAGCCGGTTAGTCTAATCTTTGAACCACTGAGTGCTTTTTTGACCTGGTTAGTCATGAATAAGTTCTAATTTTTTACCCAAAAGTCTTAATTACCCTTTATTCATAATATTGTGACCAATTATTAAGAATTAGTTATCGATCTGTCTGGATCTTAGTGATTAGCCTCGGTTACATCAATCAGAAGGAGGGGAATCAAAAGAATTTGGGCCCAAACCCTTTCCCTGGATCGCCCAATATTTGAACGAATCCTTAGACAATTGGAAAATCCTAAGCTAATGTTGACGGCACTTACATGTTGATTCCCATCCGCTCCAAGCTATGAGCCGCGTGACTTTGTCAGCGTTCGGACCACTGACACAGTAAATATACAATCGTGGGATAGTCTGCTTTCGGATTCGATATGATCTAATCTGAGATAGACTCGAGGGGATTTTTACCTGTTTCAGGCCACCCGAGCGATGTAATACTCTACGTCTAAGAAACGGATTATCTCAAGTATTGTGTTACAAGACGGACTCCTCTCTTCGCGGGAAGACCCAGAACGTAGATGAATGGAGGTGCTTGCTCGGAAAGATGCAAGGATCCCCGGATTCTGATGGAGCTCAAATTTGTCTTCCGTGTGTTTGTGGCTGTTGCTTGTGGTAGTGTTCGACCGTTTTTTATCATTCCCCAGGCCTCCCTTTATATAGGAGGGGGCCCTAGGGTTACAGGCAATGGGCTCTATGCGATTCTGCCGTCTCGCCGACAGGTAGACCCTTCCGTCGTTGTCGCTATCACTTCGTTCCGTCCAGACGTGGTCATGACCCGTCGCGTCGTGTGAGGCGGCGGGTACAATGATGCTCGTCCGGCGCCATCGCGCCGCTACAGTGCTGTCCCGTCGTGTCTGGCAGCCGTTGCAGCTTTCTGCTGGAGTGTCGCCGTGGTGAATCTTGTCTTGTCTCGTCGGGACGGATAGCAACTGGTCACCAGAGTAAATATACTATAACGCGGTACCTACCTCCTGAGGGTCGCTTCCGGGGGTCGATCTCCGGAGGCCGAGGTCTTCACGCCCCTACGCGGCCAAGACATGGCCGCCGTAGGTCGTCGCTGAGGGGTCGGAACCCGTGCCGCCCGACCCCCGACTTTCGCCCGTTGGAATGCGATCTGTTGGGTACCCGGGGTACGTGATCCCGACAGTAGCCCCCGAGCCTGATGCCGTTCGAGGTCTCTGGTTGAGGCGGCGTCGGGCTGGTCGTTTTCAAAGTTTGTCGTGTTTCTACGGGTGCGCACGGGTGTGATCTGGCCGAATGTGACTGTGAGCGTGATCTGACCGAGGGGCGTCGTGTAGCCTCTGGGGACGACTCCGTGAAACGGAGCGTGGGTCGGACAGAGGTCGGCTTCCGTCAGCCTCATTGCTCGGAAGGCGTCGGCATAGAGGATGTTGAGGGCGCTCCCTCCATCCATGAACACCTTTGACAGGCGTACGGAGCCGATGATGGGATCGAGCACCAACGGGAGACGCCCGGCCTGTGGGACGTGGTCCGAGTGGTCGGCCCGATCGAACGTGACCGGGGCCTCGGACCACTTAAGGTAGCGAGGGACCGCGGGGTTGACAGCGTTGACCTCGCGCCATGTCCTCTTCTGGCGACCGCGGAATTCACAGTAGGCCGCGGGGCCGCCAAAGATCATGAGGCAGTCCTCCGGCTCGGGAAAAGCCGTTCCCTCGTCTTCCTCGGCGCTCTTGGCCTAAGGGTTGGTCTTGGCTGCCGAAAAGCCGGCCTGAGGCTCGCTCCTGAAGAACCTCCTTGCCTGGTGGCAATTCCGGAGGGTGTGCTTGACCGGCATAAAATGGTTGGGGCAGGGTCGGTCGAGCATCTTGTCGAAGTGGCCGTCGTGGTTAGCCGGTTTCTTGGTCGGGGGTCGGGCCGGGTGGTCTGCGGCGGCCACGAGGTCGTCATCGTGGTACCGACCTTTACCCTTCTTACGGCTCGAGTTGCTGCCACCTCGCTCGTTGCGGCGGTCCGAGGACCGGTTGGGGGGTCGATCTCCCCGACGGTCGTTTTTCGACCTTTCGTCCTTCGCCTGACCTCGGTTGAAGTTGGCCTGTACGGCCTCTTCTCCGGTGGCGAAGGTTGTGACGATGTCGAGGAGGTCTCGGGCGGTCCGAGGGTTCCTTCGGCCCAACTTGTGGACGAGCGCTTTGGACGCCGTGCCGCAGGTGAAGGCGTTGATCACATCAGCGTCGCTGACGCTGGGGAGCTCGTTGCGCTTTCGTGAAAAGCGCTGGATGTATTCTCGGAGCGACTCGCCGGGCCCCTGCTTGCAATTGTTGAGGTCCCAGGAGTTACCTGGACGCGTGTAAGTCCTTTAGAAGTTGCCGACGAAGATTCGGCGTAGCTCGCTCCAGTCTTGGACGCAGCCCTCAGGGAGGTGTTCGAGCCATCCTCGGGCTGAGTCGGTGAGGAAGAGCGGCAAGTATTGGATGGCGAACAGGTCGTCCGCCCCTCCAGTCCTGCAGGCGAGGCGGTAATCCTCTAGCCAGTGGACGGGGTTTGTTTTCCCGTTGTAGCGGCCGATGGTGGTCGGGGCGCGAAATCTTTGCGGGAATTTCCCGTGCCGGATGAGCGATCCGAACGCTCTGGGTCCGACTCCCTCAGGGCTCGGGCTCCTGGAGTCGAGGGAGCCGAGTCGGTAATAGCGGTCGCGGGAGCGTCTCCGACGGGATTCGTCGCGGAGCTCGCTCCTCGCCTGGCGCCTGGCGTCGATGGTGCCGCGGACGTCGAGGTTGGGACCGAGGCGAGGGAGGACTGACCCCGCATGGTGTCGAGGGTGCCGTTCCTCGACTAAGCTGTCGCGCGCCGAGCTCCGCCGGTCTAGGACTGGCGGTTGCTTTTCGTCTCCGACTGCTGGGGTCGGAGAGACACCTCTGGTCGTTGAAGCGCGTTGCCGAGGTAGAAGCGTACGCGGTCGTACACTTCCCTCAGCGCTGGATCCTCAGGGATAGCGGTCTCGTTGAGGATACACGCTGCCGCCGCGAGGTTCTCGAGCGGGGTGTCGAAGGTCGGCGGCCCCTCAGCTGCGAGCTGCTGGTAGGTGGACCGTCCTCGGGCTCGCGCC